>JABUQX010081439.1:0-11126 GCA_015478945.1 Trachelipus rathkii
GCGTTAGTTCATTTTATTTAGTTTTTACACACTTATAGTAAATGAGTCAATAGAATGATAAGAGCTATAGAACTTTAGTACATAATTTTAGGTAAGGACACTGAAACTAGAAGTAAGATGTAAGAAAATAATAAGATCTTTGTTCGTCTCCCAGTCACTTAATGAGAGACTGAACCTATATTCCTTATATCGCGTCTGAACGAAAAAGGACTTTATGATGTACACTACATATACGTACACCAATACTTATATATGCATCCTATCCAGTACAGTAAGTAAACTACTCACTTCAGTACTATCAACTATAGGAGATCAAGTACTTGGCTGCGAAATATTACTATGGATATAATGAATCATAGACATAGTATTAAACGGACTTAGGCTTTTAATCGTGTTTTTTATACTATCACTTACTAATACTATGTATATAAATTTGTATATTGTTTTCTGACTATATAAAGAATAAATTATTTTTTTTATATTACACCACACGAGTTATTGTTTAATATATGAGATGACTATCGTCAGAGATCTGCCGCATTTGGAAATTACATACTTTCTTCATAATTATCTATTTTGCATATCTGCATCATCGTCGTCACTTACTGTGAATTTTTCTTACTGTGATTCGGAAATAATTGTCCATATTTATGAGACATTATTTTCTTCACAGACGGTTTAAAGTATCTATAAAAATAAAAGAAAACTTCTATATGTGTTCCATGTTCTTGCGTTCTCTCTCTATATACATGATCCTAATTGGCCTACTTATAGCGCTCTAACGCAGGGATGAATTATATAATAGGCTGTGGCGCTCTGGTTAATGCTGTGTCTCAGACACTTATTTAAACAAATATTTTAGAGGTTATGATTGCGCCTACTGTCCCTACTGCGAGATTGCCTGACATTTGATAGTGGAGTCCGACCTCATTCCGAGCGCCTCATTATTGAGAAGGCCCGCTAAACGTTCACACAACTTCGAGTGAATACTCTGATAATGTCAATTAATTACATCAATCATGATTTATATGTTAATAGGAATATGTAGCATATAATTAATTACTTGAAATTCTTTTTTTATTACCATTACTGATTTTAAAACTCTTACTAGACCTAAAATTTATATGCCAGCTTTGAATGAAAGAAGTATATAATATTATTAAAATTAAATTAACTTCTCTAAATCAATAAAAAAAATATAAATTATATGAATTCTAACACTTAAGGTACTGCATCACCATGCTCTATATATATCAGCTGTATAGATACGGCTCATAACTATGGAGCTATATCATCACTACCGCATCCACCCGTCCAACGGAATTCTTAATACGAATCACCCTATAGTACGCGTTTCACCCTACCTACCTCACCCGGTACTGATTATTAACCTATATACTATATATATATTACCAAGCTATATATATACGTGATATTACCCGTACGTATTAGCTGTACCCAACTATAGGTATTCTATAATATGGACGCAATATAAAATGAATTGATAGTTAATTAATCCAAACAGGTAAAAATTTGAAACTCATAATAATAATTAAGAACGTAAAAGTAAAAGAAGACACCCATGAAAATTAAATTTCTAGGGGTACCTAGCGTGAACACTATAATATTTACATTATATAATAACTACCCGCCTGCTGATAACTGCATTATGAGTTAATATGTAGAGTAAGATACTTTAAAAAATTGACATCTCTACACTTCTACATATATTTTACTTTATTCAAGTATTAGAATTTATGGATCTTGTAATTATCTTTCTAATACAACTCCACCACTGTGTATAGCAATAACTGAGCTATATTATAAACCATCTTAACCTAACTTAATCAACCTAACTACCGTAAACTTAACCTTAATATATATAATTTAAATACACTTCACATAATTAACCTTTAATTCACGCATACCCATTCTTACATTTTTTATGTTTTGGAGTATGTAATTGCGCGTCAAACCTAATCTTACATTTTTTAAAAATTTCTCTACACATCTAATTTTTATTATTTTAATTACCACCCTAATGTTAAATATTCACCAAATATATATATATATATGTATATTTAAAATATAGAAAAATCCAGACAAGTTTTATGAATTAAAATTAAACATTTTTATTTTATAACCTTATAGAGTAAACCATATTTGTAATAAATCTATTGAGAAGAAACTAGGCCCTCCTTCCACTCATTGTGTTAGAGAAAGCGTAAGCAGAACGCATCATTAACTGATATAGTACCATAATTTGTATATCTTTCTATATCAATAATAAAAGACAGTTTATGATGTCAAGCAGGTATAATTAGATTAAGTAAGGTTGTTGTATATCCGTTCCAAGTTAGCTTAGGCCTTATATATTTAGAGCAGAATGTATAACGAGTTTATACCTAACACATTAATATGTATTTTAAATATCTATACCTCTAAGTAATGTAGTTTTTATATAATTAAATTGATTGCGTCATTCGCTAGTTTTTTCAGAGACCTGGAGTTCTCAGGAGCTAAATATACAGTTTGGGGAATTGCTGAGTTCCGTGCCTGGTAATAATTATTCAAATTAATACCATACTTTATTATTTAATATCGGTTTAATATAATTTAGTATCGATGTAATTGCAATATAACAATATCGGCAAAATGCAAGAATAAATTATAATGCCTAATATTAGGTAGGTCACTGTGGTGTAATCCTCATTTTGTAGATCCTAGAATGAGAGGTTGGAAAGTAGTAGCAATTTAATTAGGATATTTATCGATCCGTCTTTTAGAATAGCCTTTGAAGTCCTTAGGAAATGAGCCATAGATTCTCAAGATACAAGAGTGGATCCAGGTTTATTTATATTAACTGGGTATAAGTTATACTTCCACACCCGATGGATATAAAATGAGAATTGAGATAAGGCGCAGGGGAGATTGAGTATGAGAAGATATAGTAATTAGGAGGTGGCATGACCAAAGACGGAGTGAAGAACGGTACAGAAAGAATTTCATAATAGAAAAAGAATAAATTTTATGGAATATATTAATGTCGCTGTCACGGCTGGCCTATTTACACCAAACTAAAGAGGCCAGATAGACGGGTACCACATCTATCAGAGGAGGTAAGTGAAAAACGTATGAATAGGGAGGATACGTAACCATTAATTGAAAACACAGAAGATGACTTATCGGACCACAGTCTTTTGGAGATAGATTAAGTGGCTGGAGTAGCACCTGACATGTTACACACACCCTAACTTGAGGGTATATATATAGTATTTAATATTATTATATATATTATCATTAGATATATGATTTTATTATATATAAGTATATATTATTAACTATATTCTAATTAATATTATATTATATTTATAATATTTATACTATATTATGTAATTATTATATTATATATGTATATACTAGTATATATATAATATTATCTATATTAAATATAGATATATATACTATATGTTTTATTTATTATATTTATATATAATAATTATATATATTATATTATTATTCTTATTTTTATTTATATTTTATACATGTAATATTTATTATTTATTATATATCCTTAATATTTAATATTATATATATATTATTATTTATTATATAATATATATATAATAGATACTAGTATAGATAGATTAGATTTATAAGTATTAGATATTGAATTAAGTAATAGATATTTAATTAATCAGGCGTCCAACTTATATAACCGCTGGTCAAATCACTAAGCAAATAATGCCTAGGGCTATAGTCAAATGAAATCATGAGGAGCGGACTCTAACCAGTTGCCCTTAGAAACACAGGGGCAGTAAAAAAATACTACACTATCAATATATAATTATAATAATATTAATTAATATATATATATATAATATTTATTAATATAATAATATAATTATATATATATATATTATAATATATATAAATATATATTATATTTTAACCTATATAGTATATACGCTATCTGAATATAAACGTAATTATAACGTATGCCCCCATACTACTTTACCCTTATAGATTAGAGGGCGGTTATCAGTAATAAAATCCCTTCTGAGATTATCTTGCAATATGTTGCACGTTTTATCCTATTTATTTTTCAGGTTTTGAGTGTAATTCTAGTAATTTTGATTTTGGGCCGTATTTTCTACCCCGCTTTTCATTTTTATTTTATTATTTTTCATTTGCCTATCCCCTTTTACCCCATTATTAACGTAATTGAGTTTATAATAACGTTATTCTACATCTCAATGATCTCTCTAGGTTATATTAGTTGTTCTCTATATTTTCGGCCTAGGGCGGAATGCAATTTGGTTGTACCTGTGCCATTTACTCTATTATGGTACCCTATATAGACCTTTACTATACTCACGAGTTGATTATATGTTATCTATAGTTTGAGTTACCTGTTCCGATTCATTCTTAACCTCTACTTATTTCCTCACCGGTAATGAGTGTAACTATGAGGTAATATTATTATATAACCGGATCCTTTCCGCTTTTGACACGAGGGCCAGCCTTATTGTTCATGCGGGATACTACCGAATCACTGGTGAGAGATTAATCGCTTATGAGGAAGTAGTTAGCCTGCCACTTGGGTGTAATATATCACCTATTGTAGCTACGAGTTTTGTGAGGTAATACTCATAATGCGGTTTATAATATGCAGAGGAGGCAATTCGTCAGCGGATAGTATATTCCGGGGGATTTTTTATCCACTAGAATAGTAGCACTATACATCCGCTGTACCATCTACTTAAGGGTAATGGGGTTCTGAGGGGTGTAGGTTCATAAGTTTTATGATAACAGAACTTGACATAGGACTTATATGGAATGATAAAATATTTAAAAATTATCAAACAGTTGCAAATAATTAATAATCCATTATGCCCCCATATGATGTTTATCCTCTCTCCCTTTTCAAGTGATTGTCTCGACGATTACAGTCAACTCTTGAAGCTTAATGTTCCGCCCTACTGCTTAATATGTTTTGTATACAGTGTTTACTTTACTGGGTTTTTATTGCTAGATTTAGAGTGTAGATAAACCATTATGATTGTGCTAAATGTGCTGGCACAACCGAGAAGGTGAAGATGTTTGAATGACACGACAAAATCTACTAGCCCTTGTTTTACAATATTGAGAGATGGAAGATAAAGAATTTATCTTGAGAAGGTAATATGTGCAGCTGACGTTTTTGTTCATCCCCGAGCATTACGACGCATCGACTTTCAGGACACACTTCACTCTGAGCCTTTCGATCCCTGGCTCCTAGGACTCGAACTCTAGAGGGATCAAGTCACACCCGGAGAGAGACTATTTGAGGATGCCCCATCTATAGATACATTACAGTATGTGTTTTGATCTAAAAACAAGAGATAAATATGATAAAAAGGTAAAATTATTCGCGAAAATGGTGAACAAGGAATATAGCTTCTGGAAAAGCGCAACTCTCATTTCTAAACTCTGCCGGAAAACGCTAACCACCCATACTCTTATAGTCAACTCTAAAATAAAGCATCCAGGCTTTAGATCGCGTGTCACTTGATTCAACATATCTATCATTATAAGGTGGAGGAGCGCCACAGCGCGAACGGCGAGTCCCCGCTCTATATGTAAACCTCTGTAATAAATATACAACGCACTCGAGTTATCCCACAATTTGGGACAACGCAGGGTCAGCAACACCGCGAAAGTGGCAATGGTGAGCTCAACCCCGGGGGAACCACCTTGTTGATCATGTCAATGGCGATAGTTCTCGCCGCGCGGGGTCTTGCACCAAGAAAAAATCGCGGGGGCTTATCTCAACACCCCATTTGGAGAACCCACCCCTACTCGCTACAATAATATGGTTATAGTACTGCTTATTTCGGCTCCCTATTTATTCTTATGTCCATGGCTTGCACACCCAAAACCATCCGCTAAGGTGGGTGTTTATACGTTTGTATTATATTTCATTTTGGATAGTAATGTGCTGAAATATGTAATTTTCCTTTCAAGATTATGAAATAGAAATAGCTTCCGTACTTTTTTTCTCTTTTCATTTTTTTTTTTAATTACTATTATTACTTAAATATTTTTGTAATTAGGACGTTTGGTTTGTAACTTGCTATTATTATGAATCGGAAATTCACAGGATTTCGTTTAGTTAAAGCAAATAATTTTGTCTTATGGACTAAGTAAATATGTATTTTTAATTATTAATTATTTATTATTATTATTATTATTAAAATATATCTTTTTGCACTACTTTTGTACCTATTTATTTTAATTCTCACAATGATTTCGCCGGACATTATAATAATTAATAATGATAATAAAAGGAAATGACGTAAGTCAGGATGAAACAAAGTGATCGATTTTTTTTTCAACATTTCTAGGAAATCCTTTTTTTTTTTAATATCTCTAACCTATATTATAAATATAATCTATGTGTTACATCTCTCTACAATTGTTGTTTCTTCTTTCATTCATCTCCGAACATTTTTCAGAGTCCGTTTTTATATAATTTTATTCATTTAAGTTTGATATAATTTTAAATCAAGTGCCATTGTTAATAGATATCATATTTCCAATTTGTTATGATTGCTGACACTCCTTTGTATTGTGTTATTGCGCTTTACGCGTATTTGTACATACTTAAAACGAATGATTTATCTTCTTCGTTACAATCTTCGGAAGGCTATAATGAGAAATTGAATATCGTTCTTCCAAGAACCATGAAGATGAAATGCATTGACCCGATCATAGATGAAATGGATAGAGAGGTTAATCAAAATTCAAAGGATTTGGAACTTAATATAATCTTATTTCTCAAAGCTTGGAAAAATAAGATTGGTGAAAACGTTTTAGAAGATCTCGCCAAAAACATTTCCCAGATTGTTAATCTACCAGAATTAAACATTGACGAACCAGACGAAGAGGACCGTGACCAGAGCAAAAAACAAGAATTTATTCCTATTTTCTTTCCCCAAATTACAGGGAATCATGTAGACATATTCCCTCAAACTAATATTCCAAGCTTAGCAAATCTACAGAATTTTATTATCGGTATTTTGAAACAAGTTATAGAGGAGCTCCCTGAAAGTTCTAAAAACAAAATTATAAACAATATTCTGAAGCCTCGAATGAAAGACCCCTTGACTAACCAGATTCATAAATACATACATGAAAATTAAAAATGGCAAAAATTTAAATAACATACTGTCAAACAAAAAAGACAAAAATATGAAAAGACAAATTAATCAGTCAAAATGACAAACAAATAAAATACTTATTACAAAGCAATTCAATTACTACATCATCAAAAAAATCAATCAACAAGAAATTTAACATCAAGCAAATTAAAAATGACAACCAATTCAAAACACATACTTACAAACAAAAAGAGAAAACAATTTAAAATACTGTTACAACACAAAATGAAAGACCAGTTCAAAATACTTATTACAACAAAAATGAAACCACTTAAAAATACCTAAGCTTACAACGAAAAAAGACAACATTTAAAATACATACTTACGATAACTATATATTACAACCAATTAAAATACTACTTGCAAACATAAATGATCAAATAATTTAAAATGACATATTAAAATTAAAATACTCCCAAAATTAAATTATATACCGTTCAAAACCAAAAATGACAAAACAATTCAGAATAAAATACTTACAAACCAAAATGACAAACATCTAAAATTTTTTTTAAACGAAAAATGACAAAAACCAATTAAAATACATACTTACAACGAAAAATGACAACAATTCAAAATGCTACTTACAACTGAAAAATGAAAGTAATTGCAAAATACTGCTTACTAACGAAAATTGACAACTCATATAAAATACATATTAAAACAAAAGAATTAACAAACCAATTTCAAATACTACTTACAAACGGAAAAAAGATTAACAATTCAACAATGCATACTTAAAAACAAAATGACAATCGAACTCAATTCTACTTACACACATAATGAACAACAATTAAAATACATACTTAAGAACGCAAAATGACAATCATTCAAAAATACATACTTACACAAAATGTAACAAACAATTCGAAATACATACTATTACACCAAAAACATTCAAAATAAATACTTACAACAAAAATTGAGCCAAATTCAAAATACATACTTACAGAACAAAAATGACAACTATTCAAATAACATTTTACAAATTAAAATGACAAATCAATTCAAAATACATACTTGCAAACGAAAATGACAAAAAAATTCAAATACAATACTTACACATAAACATGCAACCAATTCAAAATATAGTACTTAAAAACAAAAATGTAACAATTCAAATAATAACTGCACGCAAATAATTGAAAAGCAATTCAAAATAAATATTTACAAAGCCTAATGTTCTTCTATAAGATATTTTAAGAGAAAGGAAATGACAAACATTTCAAAAATACATACTTACAAATGAAAAACTAAGTTCACAATATTAAAATAAATTTCAAAGAAAACATTTCACATATATTTCAAAAATAATGTCAAAATTCAAAGAAAGACCAAAATCAAAAATGAAACAATTCAAAATACATAATTTAAAAAAAATGGCAACCTGCCCTTAAATACATACAAACAAAATGACAAACAATTTAAAATTTTGAACTACAAATTAAAAGTGGCACACCAATTTAAAATACATAATTAAAAAAAAGACAAACAGAATTTAAAAAATAATTTCCAACAAAAAAGAAAACAATTCAAAATATTAAAATACTCGAATTTCAAAATATGGTAAAATAAAAGAAAACAAATCACAAATTAATAATGGCTATCTTAAAATTCAAAAATGGGAAAATTCGGTCTACATTTTAAAGCAAATAATTCACATTATTCAAAATAGATCGAATTTCAAAAATGAAAAACAATTCACAATACATCTAACCAAAATTAACAATCCAATTCGAATACATACTGAAAACCAAAATTACAAACCAAGTTCAAAAATACATAACTGACAAACCAAAAATGACAATCCAATTCAAAGATACATACTTACAACAAACAGACAAATCAAAATACATTCTGACAAAGTCTCAAAATTACAATCAAGTTCAAAATACATACCTACAAAGAATATATGTGCAAGAACCAATTCAAAATATAAACTTACAAGTTCTTATTATGATAAACCAAATTAAAATTAACTTACAAACCCCAAATGACAAACCAATTCAAATACATATTTACAAGCAAAAAAGACAAACTAATTCAAAATACTTACGTACAAACCAATAATGACAACATGTTAAATAATACCTAAAACCAAAAAAACAAACCAATCGAAATACCTACTTAAAAACGAAAAATGACAAACCAATATAAAATACATACCTACAAAAAATGACAACCAATTCAAAATAATTCTTAAAAATAAATATTGAAAAATCATTTCAAAATACATATTTAACAAAACTGGGACAAAGAAAATCAAAAATACCATACTTCAATAATAAGATGACAAACCAATTCAGTAATACAAGTACTTTTCAAACAAAAATGACATGAGCAATCAAGATACAATACATAGAACGAAAAATGAAAACGCAATCAAAAACATACATATCAAATTAAAAATGGACCCAAGTTCAAATACATTTAAAAAATAAAAAGAAACCCAATTTAAAATATATATTAAACAAAAAATGACAAACAATTTCCCCAAAAAAAAAGAAACCTTTTGCCTTAAACCAAAAATGACAAGACAAATAAAATAATTCTTACAAAAAAAAGACAAACATTAATATTTGTAATATTAAATTTAAAACTCAAAGGTCAAAATATATACCGTACAAACTAAAAATGGCAAACCAATTTAAATTACATACTTACAAACCATATATTACAAACCATTAAATCAACCTTTTTAAAGGAAGGGTATTATATGTTCTGCTCTTTATTGATGTTGCACTGTATAATGACATCAATTTAAATTTCATTAACTTAAAAATGACAACAATTTTAAACCGTCGTTAGATTCTTCCAATGACTTGATTTTGCAATTATACTTTACAACCCTCAAAAAATTAACAATTCAAATTATACTTCAAAAACAAAATCACCAATTTAAAATACATACTCACAAACAAATTGACAAACATTGTCAAAAACTTCTGTACAAACAAGTAATGAAACCAATTAACCATTATTACAAAACAAAATAGACAAAAAAATCGAAATACATATTACAAAACCGAGTTAACATAGCCATTCAAATACTATTTACAAACAAAATGGAATCAATTCCAAATACATACTTGCAACAGAATTTCAACCAATCAAAACATATTACAACAAAAGTGAAACATTCAAAATAATAACACCAAGCAAATGAACAAAGCCAAATCAAAATACATAATTAAGCAACAAAATTGAGAAACTATTTCGAAAATACATACTTCAGAGCAAAAGAATCGACAAACAATTCAAATACATAATTACAAATTAAATAAATGACAAACTAATGATAAGAATACATATTTACAAACAAAATGACAAACCAATTCAAAATACATATGTACAACAAAAATGCAACCAATTCTAAGATACTATTACTAATTAAAAAGGACAACCATTCAAAATACATCCTTACAGAAACGGCTATAATGACATAATTTTGTAAATACAGTACTTACGCGAAAAAATGAAAAACAATTCAAAATACATATGTTCAAACACAAAAAAGGACAAACCAATTCAAAAATACTATGATAAGAGCAAAAAATGACAACAAATTAAAAATACATACTTACAACACAAAAATGACAAAAATTCAATTAGTGCGTGTAAACAAAAATGACAAACCAATTTAAAGTACATTACTTACAGTCGAAAAATGAAAACCCAATTCAAGATAAATACTTCAACGGAAAATGGCAACCATATAAGAATACAGTAGTTATCAAAAACAAAAATTACAAAATAATTTAAAATACATACCTACAAACCAAAAAAGGATAACAAGATTTAAGGGAAATAAATACAAAAAAATGAAAAAGATTCAAAATAATATACTTCACTATATACAGTACAAATACAGTATTTACAAAAAAAAGACTAACAAATTCAAAATGCATACTTACAAACAAAAAA
>JABUQX010081440.1:0-7500 GCA_015478945.1 Trachelipus rathkii
AGTACTGAAAAAAATTGATATAATCCGTCACCTCAAATTAATAATTATAATATCATATTATATATAATCATATATCATTACTATAATATATATATAGTTATATATATATATTATATATATTATATATATATATATAATATAATATATATATATATATATATATACATATATATATATATATTATATATGTATATATTAATAATACTATATAATAATATATATAATAATATATAAATATATATACTATATATATTTAATATATATATTATATATATATGATATTATATTATATATATACTATATATAGTATATAATATATATAAATATAGTATAATATATATAATATATTTATATTATATAATATATAATAATTATATATATATATATATGTATTATATTCATATATATATTATATATATATATTATTAATATATATATATATATATATATCACTCATAGATAATCATATATTTTATAATATATATAATATCTATATATATATATATTTTAGGGGTGACACAAGTTCCAATTCATATTTGTAATGTCGTTCACCCTGGATAACGCAACGGAGCAATTGGCATAGGGCAGGACAGGCTAGAAGCAGCTGCACTGAAAGAACCTAGCTTGCATTCTTCAAGGACCAAGCCCTCGGAATACACCACAGACCTTTGGAAACAGACCTTTTTAAACGATTTGGGAGAACGCATAAGGATAATTCTTCACAACAAATTTAGATGTTGCTACACTAATGTGGCTACCCAAACCAGTGGAAAGGAGTATGAAATCATGGATTATGATGGAGGAGCAGGAAGGATAGACCGTAATGGGAATGGTGGAACATGATGGGCGAGGGGAGTAGGAGAAGGCAGAAGTTTGCGGAGGATTTCGGTTTGTTATGTTATCAAAGGTGTTGGAGGAGGGAGTCTAAGGAAGCACGGAGTATGGCTCGGTATCCAGATCGTGACCGAAGATGTCACCATTTTTGCAGGGTGTGGAATGTATTCATCATACATGAGAGGCTTAGGTAAGGCACTTTCAAGATGATTCGATGAAATTACACCCTATACAAAACTTACTCAAACCGATTTCGATACAATGGAGGAAGAAAAAAGGGATACGATGGAAATGATGGAAGACACAGTAAAGGCATGGGATGAAGAGGGGAAGAATGAGAGATATTTGTCTCGCTTGATGGGAGACTTTATGTCCAAGATTGAGCGGGAAGAAGAATTGAAGTTATGGGATAAGGATATTGGGGCCGATGGACGAGGAGGTCAGGAACGTGGAGGGGGAGGCCTTGATAGATTGCTGCCTGGGAAAGGGATTGAAAATCATGAATAGTTTTTTCACGCAAAGAGATTCACACAGGTTTATAAGGTACATATGGAATAGCACAACAGACAAATTGACCAAGAAATCGGTCTAGATATATATTTCAATCAAGATGGGAGAATAGTGTTAAAAATGTAAGAATTGCCGGGTGTCTATTGGACTCTGATCACAGGATTTGTTTGTGGCGGATTTAAGAAATGAAGGCGAGAGGTGCAGGCAGTTAGAGAAAGGAGCGTGAATAAATGGAAGCTACTGAAAGAGCAGCGCGAAAAAGGCAAGAAGATGAAGGAAAGATAGAATGTAACTGGACAGATGATGAAAATGCGGAGAGATAGTGGATAACATCGAATGTAATGATGAAACGCAGCAGAGAAAACACCTGGCAGAAGATGGATATTAGGACGCGAAAAATAGAATACGCGATGGTGGAATGACAGAGGTTAGAGACATGGTGAGGAGAAGACAGTAACAAATGAGAGCAGTGGCTAAGAAGACCAGAAGGCCTCCAGTCAAGAAGGCCTGTATGTGGTGGCCAGAAACACGGCGGAGGTGTGAAAAGAAGAGCAAAGAGGGGAGGCAGCAAAATTCGAGCTAAAGGAAGCTGAGGGAGACCGTAAAGGGGAGAGAGGGGGAGAAGGTAAGAAAATCTTACCGATTTGCAAAAATAATCAGGTCGAAGAAAAACGTAGTAGCAAGCTTAAAGGGATGTTAATCAAGGTTAATAGACCGGAAATATATTAAATTAGGGATGGACGGAATTTTTTGGAAAACTCGGGTGAGGGCATGGTCAGGAAATGGAGGAAAAGGGAAGAAGACATGAGACAGAGGAGGAAGGCAGGCGGTAATTACCAGGAAGAGCTGGAGGAGGCCTTAAGGGAAATCAATAATGGAAAGGTCCCTGGACGAAGATGGGATGCCCATAGAATAGTTGGGCCCGGGAATTAATAAAGAGGGGGAAGAGGGAGTGAGGGAAGCAGTGTTGAAGTTTATCAACAAAGTGTAGAGAGGAAAGTTCTGAGAATTTCAAAGAGGGATGGGGCGGCAAGTCATAACAAACATCATTATACCAATTATAAAGGTAAAGGGAGAGTGGCGTGAAGTAGTAATATTAACAGAGGGTTTATTGTTATGTGGACATCTGGCAAAAGTATATTGAAAGGATACTTGAAAAAGATTGATGGGAAATTGTTGGAACTCAGACGGTAGGAGTCAGTATGAGTATAGGCGAAATAGAAGCACCACAGATTCTTTGTTTGCCTGAGAATGATTTTAAACGGAAAAGATAATAGAATACAACAGAAGGAATACATCGCATTTATAGATCTGTGAAGGCATTTCGATTCCGGGTACCTAACAAAGAAATTGTTCGAGGTTTTAGAGAGACGATTAACGGAGTGGGTGGTTACTTAAGAAAGTCTTTGGAGAGTATGTATAAAAAATGGACAGAATGTAATGTAAGGCGTGGATATTAAAACGAAAATGGTTTGAGTGGGAGGCTCGGCGTTCAAGCGTGGGAAAGTGTATTGTCACCAATTCTGTTTGTAGCAATATTTGGATGTAGTAATTCGGGCAGTGAGGGAGGAGGGGGAGGACTTGGATGGAGATGTGATGGCTTTTGCGGATGATCTGGCGTGCTGGAGTGAAGACGGGGATAAACTGAAAGAGTTGGTTTTGGCTTTTTGAATAGTAAACTGAAAGAGGGCGGTCCTGTGCAGAACATGGAATAAAACGAGAGATCTATGATAGTGTAGTTAGAGAGGAGTGAGAAGAGGTTGGTGTGTGAGAGGTCCGATGTGTGGTTATTAAAAACGTAGAGAAATACAAGTATCTGGGGAATGTTTGGTTAGAGAGGGAGGAAGTGCCCTGGAGATTGCGAGCAGAATGATAAGTATGGGAGAACAGTTAAAACTTTGTATCCTATCATCAGAGATAATGCGCATTGATGAGGCAGAGTGGAGGACATAGAATTTTCGAGAGCATTTTAACACCGGTTCTTCTCAATGGGGCGGAAACATCAAGTATGACAACAAGAGAGGAGTTAAACAGATGCAGATTACTAAGAGGTATAGAAAACAAAGAAGAGAGACAATCCTACTTACAGATATAAAGAGGGGAAATCTTTTATTTAAAACGGGAAAGAAGCGGACGAAGGAAACAAATTGTCCGTGCCGAAAAATTGAGAAATGAACATGTCCATGGCCTCACCGATAGATATCCTGGGTGGAAATCTGGTGACATTAAGAAGACGACTGACTAACGTACATCTCTGAGTTCAAGTATTGGAAATGGGACATGAACGAGGATATATGAACGATTTAGCCATGTGCGTGTGTATTTATTTCAGAAGACTATATCGACAAGGAAAGTTAACGAAAAACATCACATTAACAAAGAGTCCGCCCGCTATGGTACTCCAGTTCAGGTAGTGTCTTCGGTAGACTTCCTTGTCCTATCGCATCTTCTCCCCCTCCGAAGATTGACATAAATACATATTGACGCTAGTACAAGATATCCTGATGTTGTGCCGCTAAAGAATATCAACACAGAAACCGTAGCAGAAGTAGTAGTAGATAAGCATAGTAGAATTCTCGACGAAATATTATCGGATTTAGGAACCCAATTTTGTGTCCAGATGCATGAAAGAGGTCTCCAGACTGATAAGTATTAAACAGCTTTGTACGAGCCCGTATCATTCGATCTGCAATGGACTCCTGGAGCGTTTCAATGGCATGATGAAGAAGATGTTGAAGAGGTTATGCAGCGAACAGCCGAGGAAGTGGAATAAATATATAGATCCGTTTCTATTTGCATACCGCGAAGTCCCACAGGAGAGTACCGGTTTTGTTCCATTCGAACTCTTATACGGCATAACTGTACGAGGTTCTATGCAAATTATGAATGAATTATGAATCAATGAACGTCAACAGGACAAAGTAACGAACAGCTATCAGTATGTTTTCCAATTAAGGGAAAACTAGAAGAAACACTAAAGATAGCTACGACGGAATTAGAGAAAGCGCAGAATAGGTACAAACACTATTATGATAGAAGCGAAAAGAATAAAAAATTCTAAATAGGAAATGCGGTCCTAATATTATTGTCAACGGAGAGCAATAAATTATTAATGTAGTGGAGAGGGCCATACGACATAGTTGGAACAATAGGGGAGAATAACTACAGAGTAAAGATTGAGGAAAAGTTCAAGACTTACCACGCGAATCTTTTAAAATTACACAAGAGGAGTGACGGAATAGGGGACGACGCTCAGATCGCATGTGTTGGGATAGTAGACTTTGAAGAATGTGAGAACCACACGCTGCACTGAGGGGTAGGATCAATTTAGGACGACTCTGTGATAAACTGATGCAGGATGCTAAAAAATTATTCTTCAACGAGAAAGCAAAAGATCTCAGAAACAGAAGCTATGACCATTCATTTAGCTTCTAGTAGGGATGAAAAACCAGATGCAGAGAAACCTATCAAAGGAGGCTTTATCAATGATTGAAGAGTTTCAAAAGCGGAAACGCTTGGAGGCAGATGAAGATCCTCTAGCTTGGTGGCGTGACGACAGTAAAGCTTTTCCTTACCTAGCTGAACTTTTTAAAACCTATTTAGCATGCCCTTCAACCAGTGTAGATAGTGAATGTGTTTTTAATGGAGTAGGCCTCATATATGATACAAAATGAACCAATCGAGCTCATGAAAGGTTTTGTTTTTAAAACACAACTTACCAATTCTTAACTTTAAAAATTAGATAAAGCATAAGAAGAAAAAATAAGGAGATTAAAATTGATAGCTTATAGTAAATAATAAAAGTAGCAAATAAAAATTAAATAAACTATATAATAGAAATAAAAATTAAAATAAACAAATAATACAAATAGAATTAAAGGGTTGAGCTTTTGTTATGCATAATATTGCAGGAGTAAACATTATTTATTTATAGCCTTTTACATATGGGTGGTGTGGTGCATAAGAATTGGATCCAAAGATATTGGACATTAAGTGTAACTTAAATAAATTCATTGTTTTGTTATTTCTTAATGAATTTTTAAATCTTCGCTGGAATGCATTTTTACTATTTCGATTATATGAGGTTAAAACTTTTGATACTTAAAACTGTCCGCTATCCGCATCCTCATCCGTGGATATTGAAAATAAAAAATCGCAAACACGAAAAACTGATGTCCGGTCCACCTCTAATATATATATATATATATATATATATATATATATATATATATATATATATATATATATATATATATATATATATTATAAATATAAATAAATAAAAAAATATATATTTTTTATATATATATATATATATATATATATATTATATATATATATATATATATATAGGTAGTATGTATATATATATATATATATATATATATATATATATATATATATATATAATATATATATATATATAATATATATATATATATATATATATATATAATATATTATATTATTTTTATTATTTTACAAACACTTATTCCGCTTAAGCGGGGTAATGGTACGTGCAGCTCCCTAATTCATATATTTGTTCCTTCATCCTTCGCTCCCAGCCCACCTCCTCCATTCCATCTATCTTCTCTGCCCAACATCCTACCCGGATTCCTCCACCGTCTCATGCCTCTCTCTTCAGGATTTTCCTTTATTTCCTCCATTCTCCTTCTCTTGTCTCTACGTAATGCCCTCTGTTCCTCTTCATTCATATCTGATTACTAGCCTTTCTCTGCGCCGTCCTAATACTCTCCTAACCACCCTCTGTTCTCTCCCATTCTTCTCCAGCTTTCATTCCATCTTATGCATTCCATTTGCGTTCTTCTTCTCACCAAGACCATTTCCTTTCTCAATCACATCTCTCTCTTTATCACCCTATTTCCTAATCCTCTCTCTTTTTTAACTAACCCACATACCGCTCTCAACCCTTTCATCTCAAACACTTCCAACTTCTTCTTGGACCTAGCATTCAACCCCCATGTTTCACACCCATATAGAACAGCTGGAACACAAATTTTCTCAAACATACTTATCTTAAGTTTATGTGATAAATCCCCCCCCTTTCCATAATTCCCTCAGACCACTCAATGCTCTCATTCCTTCTCCTACTCTGTGATCAATCTCTTCCTTCATCCCTCCTTCCTTACCCAAATCCATCCCTAAATATCTGAAAACCTTTACTTCTTCCAATACTACACCTCCTACTCTAATCTCTAACCCCATCCCCTCATCTGTTTCCTACTCCTCAAACACTAACACTTTACTCTTACCTGGATTTATCTTAAGGGCAAGATCCAATTTTAGGCTTGGGCTGGCCCCCATTTTCACCCCACCTAAAAATGGACATAATATTCGGAATTATCAGCCGATTTTACTATTATAAACATGACAAAATGTGTAGCTTTTTTTGGCCTCTAAAACTTTGTTTTCCGGTGTTTTTCTGTAGTCATTATTTCAGAATTTTCAATTTTTCAAAACCCATGTTTTTGACATTCTTGGCATCTACTTCCAGATTTTTTTCCGAAATGACTTCAAACTTGAAATATGCATAGATAGGTCCATTACCTAAAAAAGTTACAAAGTACTTTTTCGATTTTTTGAGTTTATTGGCTCAGAGTTGTCCAATTTCCAAACTCACTTTTTTTGGATTTTGAAATGAAAAATTGAGATAAATTTTTTTCTGTTTGGGCGAAGTGGATGAAATTTTCAGGGCATATGTAGTCGGGGGAGAGGCATATTTTTTACTTAGATAATTTATTTGTATATGCATTAGTTTTGGATTTGTTCATGGAACAAATTTTCAAAAAAAAAATTTTGTCCACACACTCTCTCAAACTCCTTCACCAAATACTTCAGCCCTTCTGAATTCTTCGCCACTAAGGCAGTATCATCCGCAAATAGTATCATGTTCACTTCCCATCTATCACCCCTATCCATCAATTCCACCCCTCTCCCCTCCCTCATCATTCCTCTGCAGACACTCTCCATAAATAAATTGAAAAGCCACGGTGACATTACACATCCCTGTCTCAACCCTCTCTCTACCACAAACATCTCACTCTCCCCTCCTAATACTCTCACACACATTCTGCTATTCCTATAAAAGGCCCTAATACCTTTACCTAATTTACCCCCTACTCCATATTCCTCCAG
>JABUQX010081440.1:17500-22500 GCA_015478945.1 Trachelipus rathkii
AAAGAAAGGTTTTCCCGCAGCCTGTAGGACCAGACACAAGACATGTGGCAGGTGCACGGAACATAAATTTACCAACGTCCATTATAGGTTGACACCCAAACACTAATGAACAAGAAAAGGTCTGCACTTATGTTATAAATGCTTTAAAATAAAAACTTGTTTTCTTTTCCCGCTTTTTATCCAAAGAACTTATTTATTATACTAAAGAAAAATATGACTTGAATCAATAGATCAATAGATAAATAGATCAATAGATCAATAGATCATGGAAGGGTAGGAGGGTGGCTGGATGGTACGTTTGATTTACTGATTTACTGATTTACTGCTTTAGGGTATGTAAAACATAACAATTTTAATAAAAAATATGACTTGAATCAATAGATCAATAGATCAATAGATCAATAGATCAATAGATCAAGGAAGGGTAGGAGGGTATGGAGGACAGTTTGATTTACTGATTTACTGATTTACTGCTTTAGGGTATGTAAAAATGCAAATTTTTTTAATTATAAACATGAAAAGAATAATTTTTTTAGTAAAAACAAAATGTTTAAAGAAAACAAAACAAAAATAAATAAAAATTTTTGTGTTATGTTATACAAAAATATGACTTGAATCAATAGATCAATAGATCAATAGATCAATAGATCACGAATGGATAGGAGGGATGCTGGATGGCAGTTTGCTTTACTGATTTACTGATTTACTGATTTACTGCTTTACTGATATACTGATTTACTGATTTACTGATTTATTGATTTACTGATTTACTGATTTACTGATGATGGTACGATTTACTGATTTACTGATTTACTGATTTAGGGTATGTAAAAAGGCAATTTTTTTAAGTTATAAACATAAAAAGAATAAATTTTTTAGTAAAAACAAAATGTTTAAAGAAAACAAAACAAAAATAAATAAAAGTTTTTGTGTTATGTTATACAAAATATTACTTGAATCAATAGATCAATAGATCAATAGATCAATAGATCAATAGATCAATAGATTCATGAAGGGTAGGAGGGTGGGCTAGATGTAGAGGGGTGCTAGGGGCTGGCTTTACTGATTTACTGATTTACTGATTTACTGCTTTAGAGTATGTAAAAATGCAAATTTTTTACGTTATAAACATAAAATGAAAGAAATTTTAGTTAAAACAAAATGTTTAAAGAAAACAAAACGCAAAAATAAATAAAAGTTTTTAAAAATATATAGATTCTTTTTGAATAAAAATAAATAAAAACTAAAATAAATAAGTAAATAACATTAACTTTTAACAAATATAAATAGAAACTTACAAATTTAGAAAAGCGAAATGTATATATTAAATATGAACGATCTTAGGAAATTCCAAGACATGTCGGCAATTGACTTGATATATAGTTAGTTAGTTAGTTAGTTAGTTAGTTAGTTAGTTAGTTAGTTAGTTAGTTAGTTAGTTAGTTAGTTAGTTAGTTAGTTAGTTAGTTAGTTAGTTAGTTAGTTAGTTAGTTAGTTAGTTAGTTAGTTAGTTAGTTAGTTAGTTAGTTAGTTAGTTAGTTAGTTAGTTAGTTAGTTAGTTAGAGAGAGAGAGCTATTCCTATATATGTGTATGTGTTTCTTACCCTTCATGTAACAGGTGTTGAACTGTATTCTTGTTAGTGCAAGAACAAAGAACTGGTGTCAATTACATGAACATCTGGTGCTTTGTTCAACTTACCCTATGTATAAACGTTATAATTTACAGATGACACCTTAACCTTTTAGGTTTAAATGTTAATTAAAGTTTCTTTTAAAATGATAATTAGTTTTAAAAGAAAGAGTTGTAACCAAAAGAGTTGTAACAAAAGCTTTTGTCTCTCTCCCCTCTGTATAAAAGATAATTAATCTTTTTTTTCCCAAGTCTCTCTCCCTCGTGGATTCCCACGCCATTGTTATTTAACGTTATAATTAGCAGCTGATACCTTACCCCTTTAGGCTTAAATGATAATTAGATTTTCTTTGTCAATATCTCCCCTTCTACAACCCTCCTTCTATTTCCCACCCTTCTATCCCCTCCTTTTATCCCTTTTTCATTTCATATTTTTAAAATCAGTTGAAGGCGAGCGACAGGACTGAGAGGACGTACGGCAACACCAACTCCGCAGAGGCAGCGGCATCGACACCGGCGCAACGACGAAAAAATTTACATACGTATGTATGTGCGCGCGCCCGCGTGTATGATTGTATCTTTCCATGCATGTAAGTGTTATACTCCTGTCTATATATATATATAATATATATATATATATATATATATATATATATATATATATATATATATATATATATATATTTTTTATATATATATAAAAAAAAAATATATATATATCTTTATAATATATATATATATATTATATATTATAATATATATATATATAATATATATATATATATCATATATATATATATATATATATATTATATTATATTATAATAATATATATATATAATATAAATACTATAATATTATATATATATATATATATATATATATTATATAAGTTTTGTGTAAGTGTGTGTGGGTGTGCGTGGTGCGTATACGTGTGCGTGTATGTTTGTAATTCACCCATGCATGAACTGTATTTTCTAAGTGTAAGTATATATATATTTTTTACTTTTTTTTTTTTACACGATACCACCACCAAGGTCAATGCCCTTTTCAAAAGGAAGGGACAAAAAATAAATAAATAAATAAATAAAAAATAAAAAAAAATTACATAAGAAAAATAAAAATTAAAATAAATGAAAAGTAAACCCCACCCTGACCTTTGCCTAACGCAATTCCCTCAGGGGGGCGCAGACGCGGGATTTAAATAGAGGAAGATTAAACATTGCGGGGAATAAAAGAGGCAAGGAGTTCCAAAAACAGATGTGGCTGGAAAGAAGAAGGTACCACAACGAGTGATCCTTGAGCTCTCCAATATTCACAACATTTTCAATGAGAGAACAAGGCAACTCTTGTGTTACGGGGCGACGCAGTGGTGGAGGAATGCGAGAGGTCCAATTCTCGTGAGCACCTGCGTTGTAATACCTATAGAAAAGAAGATAGGGCACCTAACGTCACGACGCAGAGAAGCAGGGTCTAAGGGAAGTTCAGAGGAGTATGGACAGTTTTATAAGCCTCTTGCCTTAGCTTTCAACTCTATCTAAAAGAAGGGTGGAACCGGATCCACCCCAAATGTGGGAACAATATTCCATACAGGGGCGAATAAGACCTTTATATAACTGGAGTATCTGAAGCAGAGAAAAATTCACGCAATCTGAACCGATTTCCCAGCTTTTTTTGAGGCCATTTTAAGCAAACCGATTATGTGAGGTCTACAAGATAATTCACTATTTAATGTTTTAGTCCTAGAATGTTTTAATGTTGTTTACGGGTAAGACATTAGAGCATCAAAAGGGATAGAAAGTTGGGAGTATTTTTAGAGAGGGAGATATGACGAAGTGAGTTTTCAAAGGAGTTGAACTTCCACAAATTACGTTACCGCACTGAGAAATTCCGACAAATCGGCAAGAATTGAATTTTGGAAAGCTGTAGACAGATGCTCTACATAAAAACGAGGGAGCACAATTAAAATGAGTGGAAGAATGGAGAGTTGAGTCATCGGCATAAGAGTGAACAGAGTTAGAAGTGCAGCTAAGAAGATCGTTGATGAAAAGTAGGAATAAAGTTGGAGATAAAACAGAACCTTGAGGAACACCACAATTAATAAGAAAGGAGGAAGAGGTTGCTCCATCAACAAGAGCTGAAATGGAACGATCTGAAAAAAAACTAGACAAGAGTAAGCAAAGCGAAGGAGGAAATCCAAAGGAAGGTAGCTTAGAGAGTAGCGACGCATGCCATACCCTGTCAAAAGCTTTAGATATGTCAAGTGCTACCACACAAGACTCCCCATGATCCTTAAGGGCAGAAGACCATAGATCAGTTAGATAGGAAAGGATATCACCAGTTGATCTCGAACGTCGAAAGCCATACTGACGATCTGAAAGAAGGGAATGAGATTCTATGTGATCGAGGAAATGAGAGTTAAGGAGAGTTTCAAAGACTTTAGATAGAATACAAGTTAAGGCAATAGGTCGATAGTTAGAAGGATCAGAGCGGCTACCTTTTTTTTGGGATTGGCTGAATAAAAGTGCGCTTCCAGCATTGAGGAAAAGTATTAGTGTTAAGGCATAGGGAGTAGAGTTGAACGAGGACAGGCGCCAGCTCAGAAGCACACTTGTAATTTGTAAGTTTGTAATTTTATTGTCCTCCTGGCCCTTGCCGGACGTTCATGGGATTTCAGTATCTCATGAACCCAATCACGAGTAATGACAGGTAGAGACATTGGACACCTGAGAGGGGATGGAGCAGGAGGAGGGAGCCGGAATCGTCCAGGGTGGAATTAGATGAAAAAAGAAGACCAAAGAGATTAGCCTTTTCAGCAGGAGTGTTAGCAACAGAACCGTCAGAACGGATAAGAGGGGGAAAGGCAGATTTACAGAAGTTATTTGAGATGTTTTTGGCAAGAGGCCAGAAATTTTTATCAGAAGGAGAACCAAGAAGGGCATCACACTTCCTTTTAGTGTAAGAACGCTTGGCCAGTCGAATAATATCCCTGCATCGATTTCGGGCAGAGCGAAAATTAGTTAGAGTAATAGGAGAACGAGAGTTCTTCCAAGCCCTATACGCAATGTCACGCTCCTGGATGGCACGAAAACAAGAGCCATCAACCATGGATTATGGGGAGAAAAATGCTTTAGGGGAAGATGAAATGACCTGTTTATTCCCTCCGAGATCACCGCCCCTCCCCCCTTTCAGCAGAAGGAAGGCGGTGTCCCGAACAAAAAAAAAATTTTTCCAGCGGATAGTTGGAAAAAAAAGCGAAACGCCAAGCCACCCCATTCGCCCCGATTAAAAGTGCCAGAAAAGTTTGCTTAGGGTGGGCGGCAGCTGCCTGGAAATGATGTGTTATACTTTAGAGCTACAAGATTGTGGT
>JABUQX010081441.1:0-32500 GCA_015478945.1 Trachelipus rathkii
ATGGTCTGAACAACACAAGTGCATCAGAGTATTTAAGGAGCACTTTGGTACGGAATGATGCAAGCTTAGAAATCCTTTCCATTGAAGGAAATACAGTCACCACAAGAAAAAGCGCTTTTCAGTTTTGCATTCAGCGGTATGTAAGTTGTGCGTCATTCATCATGGCTTGATATTGATCGGAAATCATCTACTGCGCTGCTAGAGTCCAGTTGTAGATCTAAAAGACCTTGGATATCTTCAAAACCTCGCGCACATTGAACATATTGTGGAAATGGTTAGGAGCCAACCCGAAAAGGTCCTGTGGGGAAGCCAACTGGAAATTTATGGACCATATGGAATGGCCAGATTCCTACAAATTTCTTTAGGATATTAACCAGATGGATTTTTCCCTAATGGATTTATACTAACTCCAGATGGAAATTTTTTTTGAAGGATAAATCCTAAAAAATATCCTCCAGGATATCGTAGGAAAATTCTAGAACCTGTCCTTCAGGAATTTTCCCATGTCAAAAATATAGGAACCCACAGAAAATATTTGGTTTCACAAACACACATACAAACATACCCTATAACAGTATTTACTTCTAATAAATGATAAATTTATTATGGAATCGGACTTTAAGATATCAGGATTTAGGGAAAAAGAATAATTAAGAAAAAAATAAGTGTCACAATGACATATTTTAAACGGTAGCGTACTGGGTCCGCGAAACATAGGGTCTTGCGGGATCGATCTTTTGCGGATCCTCGCATTAATTACCTTGAGGAAGTTCCCCGCCTTGGAATATGCCTATGCCCGCACGTAAAGTGTGAACTTTTATTTCTTTCTCTCTCTCTCTCTCTCTCTCTCCTCTCTCTCTCTTCTTATATATATATATATTTATATCTATATATATATTATATATACTATTATATATATATATATAGTATATATATATATATATATATATATATAATATATAATATATATATATATATTATTATATAAAAGTATATATATACTATATTGAAAAAAGTACCTACTTTATATTTTTTAAACAGCTGTAATTGAATTTCTTTTTTCCTTTTTTTACGTCACGAATACCTTTTTATAAGTGTATTAATAGAAACCTCTAAGGACTGTAGACAATATGCAAAATTAATTCGAAATCTAAAATTTAATATTTAGTAAGATGTGAATTTTCATTTTCATCTTCTTATCAATTAAATAATAAATTTACCCTAGCTGAACTTTAATAAAGTTGGTATGCCTTGTTCGCTAGCCTTTTCAAATTTTATGAAAACATGTTAAATCAGTTGCTTCGTTTTGTCAAATTACGTGGTTGGTATAGAAAATCTCTCTTAATTATATTGGCTAATTCTGAGTTAAAATCAAAATTAAAATTATTTAAGGCATTGTTATTAAATATTATATCTATATATGTATATATATTATATATAATATATATATCTTTATGCATATGAAACTCTCGATTCTATATTTTTAAAATAACCACTCAGAAGGGTGTAGGGGTATGGGACCCCTCTGGTAGCTTACACGTGCATTACTATCAGGGGTGCTCATTGGTATCAGGAGCAACAATACCAAAATTTAATTAACGGCCAATAGGGACGGCACAATACATGCTTGTTACGACCAAATTTTTGCAAATTATAATTAGACGTAAATATAATTTTCACTAATTGCGCCAGGACTCGAACCATCGAAAACAGCGTCACTTAGAATAAACCTAATTGGGGTATTAAGGATGCTCACCTAACCACTAGTTTATACCGATCCGCTCTATCCTCATAAAAAGAAGGGATCTCGGAGTTTTCAAATTCTCTGCTTCAGACATTACTATACATATATGCTATATATTTGGTGAAATCTCGTTACTTATTTTAATCCATAAAGGGTGGTTGGAAACCCTCTGGTTACCGGCATATCACTTTCAAGGTCTTCATTAGGGTTACAGGAGCAACCGCTAAGTCAAGGTGAACGTACTAGCATGCGCACAAGATATAATTTATATGTTTGCCTAACATAATATTTGCAATTAAAGAAGAAGAAAATTTTCACTCTAGCTCACTCAGGATCTGACGAAACATCGACAATAACGTCGCCGTGTCATGTAACAATTGTAGTAGGCTCTGCACTGATGTATACGATTCGACTTACCTACTATAAACTAAAGAATAGCTCTCGAAGTTTTCTAAATTTCTATGCTTACGATTATACACTGCTTATTGAAATCTGATATCATATTTAAATCCCAGAGAGGGTGAGGTTGGAACCCCTACTTTGGGTGATTACATCTCAGGATAGTCTTCAGAAGGGTGCTCATTATTATAGTAGGTTACAGGATACAATCTGACCAAAGTAAAGGATCGACTGACATGCGCAACAAATGCTTTACGATAAATTTAGGCATGATAATTATAAATAAGTACTAGAATAAAAATTCATTCCCAGTACGCCAGGTGACATCGAGCCTATCGACACATAGCGTCTCTCAGTGTTATATGATACAAGTAACTAGTTAGGTTATTATAACCATATATAGTAGTATATACGATGGCGCCTCCGCCAAAAAGAACAGGCTATTCCACTAGAGATTACATAACAAGTTGGTCGTCAGTCGCAAGATCGACATACACTCTGCTTCTGTCCGGCAATCTCATAGTTGTAGTGTGTAGCCTATAGATAAAACTCTCTGATATGAATAGTATATTAAATTCGAGTAGTATTCCAACATACGGTGTCTTGAACCTTATTATTTTTATTTATCAGTTATAGTTCAATTATATATTTTAATTAGTTTACATTATTTATTTTTATAATTTATTCTTTTTCATTTTTTAAGTCGTGGGCTCGGCCGAGGAGGAAGTAACAGGTAGGTGGAGGGATGAGACGAAGTCCTACCCCGTACGTCCCCGCTGAGTAGGCCTATATAAATATAGAGAGACTCACTTGTACTAGTACTATCTTTTTTATCTTTGGCGTAATTTAATTAAAAATAAAAAAAATAACAAAAAACTTATATGTACCTAAAACTACTTTAATACGGCACTATTGGCCTATATTATATTGAATATATAATATATCGATAATATAAATAAAATAATCGAATTACATATATTCTGTTCGTTATTAGGGGTATATATCTTAGTATTATTTATATATCGATATATATCGGTTATATAATTAAGTATCTAAATCACTATATTTTATAATTAGGATATTAGATTTCGCTTAATATAACCGTATATACATATAAATATAGTATTATATATATTATATTATTATCTATTATATATATATATATATAGTATATTATAAATAATTATTTAATATATTATAATATAATATATAATTAAAATATATTATATATTATATTAATATATATATATATTAAATATAATATATATATAATAATATTAATAATATATATATATTTATTATATATATATATTTATTATTATATATAATATGATATTTAGATACTATAATTATCTATATATATAATTGGGTATATATATAATTATAATATATATTATTATTATTAATAATATAATATATCTATATATATATTATATATTATTAATATTTATTATATATAGTATACTATATCCGTTTGATATGGAGTCAAATAGGGGTTTATTTTCATACTCATTGGGTCTTTCAAATAAAGATAGAAGATTTTCCATTCGTTATCTTTATAATATTTTGGCTGTTTTTCTAGGCATTGTCATTTTTTCTTCACGGGAGAGTTGTTACCTTACCTTGAGATTAAAAGAAAAGTAGCTCATTAAAAAAAGCAGCGGAAACAGCATGTTTTCTGCTTTGAAATTTATGGTACCATCGAATTGTGTTTGAATGCATAAGACACTCCACATTAGAAGTCGTGAATAAACAACACTATAATGGATATAACAATAATATATAATAAAATTTGTTATGGTAGTAAACGATATCAATGTGAGTGTAGGTACGATAGTTCTGTCTGGTTATCTCATAGGTTTTCATACTTTCTCTAAACAAACCAAATTTTGTTGAGAAAAAATCATTTCCTATTCAGAGTGAATGTTAGTACAAGAAAATTTTTTTTTTGATATAAGAATATACATAGAATATGGAGTGTCGTATAAAAGAGCTTTAATTTACCACTCTAAATGGAGTATTTAGTGCAAAAACACACTCTGAAATAATTAGTGATAATTCTCCTATGATTCGCTCATTAGTATTTTGTGGAATTCAGTACGAAGAAAAACCAAACACATTTTGAATCCTCACTCACTCTTTCTCAAATTGAAAAATAGTTGTTATTCTAAAAATACAAATTATTTTATACTTTTAGATGTTTTTTTTATCTATTTTTTTTGTTGTATCTTTATACATTAAAAAAATATTAAGTTAACAGTAGTTGTTTATTCTAACACAAACTTGAAACTAATCCGCTATACGGTGGTGTCACTATAATACGTGAGATTTTTTTCATGCATTATGTGATGCTTTCTCTTTTCGTAATGACACTTCGTAGTATTACTCACATGTGTAGAAGCATTGAATAATATAGAGCTAGTAAGCGTAGTGCATCTCTGCGCGTAGACGTAAGCCACTGTGCTATGTATAGTGGATATCAAAGTCTTTATATCTATAGTATTTATAGCTAAAAATATTATCTTTATTATCATATTATGAATAGTATATATTTTACTTATTATATATACTATAATATAGTATATTATATATATTATTATTAATATATAATATATATATATTTATATAATATATATATATTATATATAATTATTAATATTATATATATATAGTATATAATATTATATATAATTATATATATATATAGTATTATATCTATATATTATATATTATATATATAGTATATATATAATTATATAATTATTACTATATATATATATATTATATTAATTATATAATATATATATATATATATATATTATAATTAATATATTAAATATATTCATATATATATATTATATTATATATTCTATATATATATTACATATATTAAATACACATATACATATATATATTAATAATAATATATATATTATATATAGTATAATAATAGTTTTATAAAATCACTATCTTTAAATGTTCATTTTCAGTGTAAGTATTTTTTTTATTCTTTATTTTTGTTTTAGTTAGGAATATAGGGGTATTTAAGTGATAATATTATAGTTAAGTTAGGATATTAACTGAGCTGATTAACTAACCTAAATAACCTAATTACCTATAACCTATCCTAATACAACAAAAATTATAGAAAAAATAAATACCTGAAAACTGAAAGAATTGGACGGGCTGTAGTGAGTAATCACATTAAAGGATTATCGGAATTAATTCTTTAGCACTTAAAGCATTAGATACTTATTTTCATCAGAATCGCCATAATTTTATGGGAATCAAATAATAATATTTTTCAACATTTAATCATGTAAAGGAGTGGGGCTTAAATATCAGTAATGATACACTATAAATATGTTACAAACACAATTTCGCAAAATTATTAGATGCTTTTATAAAGGGTATACATCGGACTCATCAAACCTCTTTTGATTAGTAAAGATATATAAGGGTTCAGTCGTGATCTTATATTTTAGCAAATTATTAAATATTAAAGTATAATTAATTGATAAATTTTATTAAAATTTAACTTAAATATTTAAATTTTAATGTATTCAAGTTGTTATTGGATGAACTATATCAAATTATTGTGTGAGCCTCTTTTACTTAAATAAAACGTTTGACATCATCACCTATTTTGTACTCTTTTTTTTACGAATACGATCATAATAAGCGTAGCGTTAGCATACATGTAATTAATGGGTCTAGAACATGCAATCATTATGTTTACCCATTCTAACGAGCGCTTTCAAAGGTGGTATTTATAGCTAATGTACACTGGTGACTCAATATATACGCTATGACTATCTAGTGACTTTTCCTAACGCACGAGTAGAAAGGGACCTAAATTTTTCATTAAGATAATAACAAATTTATTTACTTAAATTTTTGCCTAAAAACTTCAATTTGATCACTTAGCGCCTTTGATTGTTATATAGATTTATTCATTAATATTATTATAATAAATTAATAATATAATTAATATAATATTATAATATATATATATATTATATAATAATAATATATATATATATATATATATTATATATATATTAATTATAACTATATATTGTTGTACTTTTAAAAAAATATTTATATTAAACTATATTATATATATTATATATATATATATATATATATTTTATAATACACCCAATTTAAAGTATAAAAAACATTGATTAAATACTCTCGAAATAAATTAATTATTATTTCTCTCCAAGAAGAAACATGAAAAAAAGGCTAAAAAACAAGTATCAGGTATCTTGCATATATTTCTCGCTCGTGCATCGAAATTACACTATGTTTGATATATTATTTATTATAATTTTTTTCATAATTTTTTTAATATACCTATATTATATATATATAACAATTATCGTATAATATATATATAGATAAATATTATATACCTAATAATATAGTATAATAATATATAAACAAATATTAAAATATAGCTTCATTTTTTGAAAAATTTATTTTTCCTGTAACTGATTAGCCGATAAGTACGCAATAGTTCAACTATATTATACTTATATATGTTCAGATATAAACTCAAACTAAAGTTGGATATTAATATATATATATATATATAATATATCTATATATATAATATATTATAATATTTATATATATATATATTATATATATAATATATATATTATATATATATATATTATATATTAATATATATATATATATTATATATATTAATATAATATATATATATATATATATATATAATATATATATATAATATATTAACGAGAAAGCTATTAATTTTTTCAGAAGTTCTTACTCAAGTGTTTTTTCAAATTTTTTTTAAATGCTCACTCGTGTTAGTTGTATTTTCTAGCAACTAATTCTCATTTAGAGGTTAGCACAGACATATTACTATTTCTTGCAAGATTATCAGAAAGGCAATTACTGGAATATTTACAATATATAAAATGATCTTTAAAACCTATTTAAATATAGGTTAAGATATGACAGAAGTTAAATTAAAAATGTTTTATGAATCTATTTACATTTTTTGCTTATTAATTATGAGAATAATGTAATATTAAATAGTGAATAAAATAAAAATAAAATAATAAATAAACGTTGATCAAATAAAGTTATGACACTAAAATAGTAAATTAAAACAAGTAGAACCGTATCAATTTGAGACTGTTTCATACATTATTAGTTAGTTTTTCTTTAGTTATAAAATATTTTTTATAGCAAAAGAATATAAATATAATAATATACCAATGAAAATAATAATATATAAAACAATAATATTAAAATAAAATTAAAATACAATGATTGAAATTTTGGAAAAATATAAATTTAGTAAATTATTTAGTTATTTTATATTAGATAACAAATAATATAATATAGTATACTGGTAATTTATTAATAAACTAGAAGAACTACAATGAAGCAATATGCTGATATGAAGGCAATGGATAATTAAAAGACAAAGGAAAATGTCGTAATAATTTTTTAACTTAATACTCTGAAAACGCGACTATATTAGGGAAGCTATTCTGGAATTAAAAAAAAACTAAATATTCATCACTGAGTAAAAACATCCCATCTGAATCTATGATAAATATCATAAATAATGTTTTACCAATATAAAGGGATCTCGAAATGAAAAAATTCTTTTTTCTTCGATTCCCACCTCAATACACAATCAAGTAATTCCTACTCTCTTTGAAGTTCACACATTGTTTAGAACTCCTACCTACAGACCACAAATTTTTAGCGCTTTATATAGCCTCTTAATGAGAGATCTTGTCGAACGAGGAGGATATAATAAATAAAAAATTAATTCAATCAAAAAAAAAAAATTCGATTATTTGTTCTACTCCTTTAAGATATATTTGTATGAAATGTGTATTAGTATAATATTATTGAGAGTGAAATAAGACATATCATATGTGAAAATAATTTTATCATGTTAATTCCGCGAAAATATAGCTATACCGTTCCGTGTGGCCCGTTATAAGTAACTTTGTCCATCAGGTATTAATTAATATATTATCATTATTATAATATTATAATATATATATATATACTCCATATATATGTATATATATATCATTTAAATTTAATTAATATATAATATTATATATTTATATATATATTAATATTATATTATATATATATATATATTATATTATATATATATATATATATCTATATTATATATATAATTATTATTATATATATATATTTAAATATAAATATTAATAATATCATATAATTCTATTATTTATTAGTATACTATATATATATCATATATTATATTTATTATAATTATATTATATATATATATATAATATATTGGTCAGTAATCACCTCTCTAGAAGAGCCACATTCCATATCTCAAAAACTACATAAATCACTGCTATACCTAAGGAAAGGTAATTATAACTTGACTTGGTAATTTATAGAATGTCGGGTACAATTCTATTAATGATATATGACGGTAAAAAATGAATATAATAATATTATTATGTATTACTATATAATATATATAATTATATATTAATATAATATATTGATATATTATATATATATATATATATAATATATAAAATATTATATATATTAATAATATATATTATATATATATCTATTAATATATAATTATATAATATATATATATATATATCAATATATATTTTTAATTAATTCTTAATATATTTATATTATAATTATATAATATATATATAATATATATATATTAATATATACTATATTATTATAATATATTATATATATATTAATATATTATTATATATATATATTAAATACTATTAATAATATATATAAGTTATATAAATCTCATAAATAAAACTTAATAATAACAATAGTATATAGACATTAACTATAGTAGGAAATGTATAAGTGATAATTTTTTTGGATATCTCTGATTGATATCTACTATATATTTTTATTAGGAAATATTGATATAATAAAAAATGATAATAAATAATATAAAATTAATAATTTATATCGTTATAATTAAATTGTAATAGTAATTTAATTATATTATATAATGATAGTAAATATATAATATTAAAGGTACGCTATTATTAAAGTATGAAGGCCTTTTATATAGGTTCCATCGTTTTAAATATATATAAAATATTAAAATAGAAATTTTTTATTATTATATATAATTTTTTTGTTATTTATTTCTTATGTAATGATTAAAATACTGTTTCAGGTTTTATTATAAAGCACCGATGGCAGGTAGTCGGGGTCTCTCGGTCTTCCGGGAAACTATACTCAGGTAGGTAGGACTAATCTACCTCCCCTATCACGGAGGAAGTGTATACTTACGGATAGCCTCACTACTGTTATTATTCCGGAATACGTAGGTTTTCTAAAAACTAAAGATTGAATTTTTTTATTCTCCCGATAGATTGAAATTTATATTCACAGTTTCGTATGCTAATTGGAATTTTGCCTCTATAGCAACCATAGTCTTACCTAATATCTATCGTATATATATATTACACCTCCCGTCGGAAAATATATAAAAATAATCATATATATATTGTTTTCTTGAACTTCACTTTTATAAGGGGTCGAGACTCGATGGGGGATCAGAGGAGGGTACTGACAAGATTATACCTATTACCCATATATAGTTCCACTATCTAATATATATAAGCTTAGAGGCCGCGAGAACTCACGACAAAGCTGATAATATATTCTGTTAGCGGTCTTTACTTCGTCTTAGGTGTGTGTGTGTTAGTATTTATTTATTTTATAATAACATATTAAATTATAACTTATAGATCATTTTATAATCAATAGAGTCTAACGATACGAACTCCTCCTACCTATATCATATCTCCCCCACCCCAAGACGGTAGACAAAATAAGGTTTCAACTTTAGCGGTTAGGATTCGAAGCTATTGCCAGCGTCGGGCCAGATCCAGACATATCGTGAGCACACTCCGCTCTCCGGACCTGGAGGACCGCGCTATCGCGAGGCACGATAGATGTCTACATGGTCGAGACTCCCAATAAAGTAAGGTATCTCGGAGAGCGCAGGTTTCGAAGAGATCTCCCTGTACGGATATCTATATCTCGGGTGTTGAAACATTTTCGGGTTAATTTATTTGAATTCCAAGAAACGCTGTTATTCTGCCTGCACGCCTGCTAGGGGCCTATACGACTCGCAACACTTTTCGTTGTGGGCGTGCTAAGCCCTGATGTAATAGCGAGAATGCAACCAACCAAAGTGATGCCAGGCACGGCGGGAATCCGCGGACAAAATAGCTGTGCAAAAAATTTGTGACACAAATCAAGAAAACGGAGAAACTATTTGTAGTATTATTATGCGCGCCAAGCCAGTAATTGATGACATGATGCAACACAGCGTGATTTGATGGTTGTTCGGGGTCGCGGGTCGCATATTAGCCTCAAGGGCTGTTACTCTTTCATTTTCGGGAAGATAGCATCCACTTGGCTCAGTGTGAGGATATCAGGCGCTTTGTGTCGAAATTTCAAGATCTTATTATAATGTCGCATTAGAGAATATGGGCTTGCTTCTTGGGTAATAACACCTTCAATAGAGTACTGAGTCACATTTATCAGTTATTGGGATGCTGTGGGAAGCTTCTGCGATGAGAGGATGCGGAAGCTATAGTATATAATGTACTAAGTAATATATATATAATATGATAATATTAAAGATAGGTATGCGTTTATTTCTTATATACTACCGAAGCTGCTTAAAGGTATTTATTTTCTTTAAGTGGGTTATATATAGCTTGCATGATTACTCATACTGACACAGGACTAGTACCTATCATATTATATATATATGTATATTATATATATATTAATATATCATAATTATATAATATATATATATAATATATATATATATTAATATAATTAATATATTATATATATATATAATATATATATATATTATATTATATTATAATTTATATAATATATATATTATAATTATTAAATAGATATTATATATATTATTATATAATATATATAAATATATATATATATATATATATATAAATATATTATAATTAAATATATATATTATCTATATATATATATAATATAGTATATATTAGATATATATTATATATATTATATATATATATATATATATATATATATTATAATATTACATTATATATATAATATATATAATATATTATAATATATATATATTAATTTAATTATATTAATCCTATTCATAGTATATCTACTGATTTGGGTAGTGGAGGTGTCGATCCTAGCGCTATAATATACTACCTCGAAAACATAGAATAAGTAGTAGAATAAGAAGCATATAACTAGCTAGTAGTATATATATAATACTAAATGATAATGGACCCCCTACCTTTATATATAAACCTATATATCTATATCCATAATATAATTATAATTAATATATACCTCAATGAGAAATGAATCTTTACCATATTAAAATAAATCCACTCCAATGATAAATATCAAGCAAGTACTACTACTATTATATTATTATATATATATAGACTCCTAGTATATCACTAGTGGTAATCTATTCGTCAGTGTGGGGTTCATTATCCCCTGAACACATTCTCACTTGCATCGACCATAAATAACTACGCCTCCATAGCTGAGGTGAGTCTATATCATTATATTGGTATATAATTATAATATTTATTTATTTATTTATGACATGTATATATATAGATATATCCTATAATAATATATAACATTATTAATATTAATATATATATATATATAATATATTTATATATATATATATATATATAATATATATATACATAAGTAGGCTATAAATGGTGAATCCATTAATATAGAGTACAGTATTGGTTGATAGGTAGCTTCATTGTAAGTAGATATATAAAATTCTTCTATCATGGAGCTCATAATATAGAAAACCTACTTTTAAATACAGTAATTTGATAGCGTAATGGGTTATCCGTTTTTATGTTTATTTCACTCTCACTCCCATAAAACTGAATTAGTTTCTACTCGTTATTAAGCCTTCCAATAATTATATTGTGCATGATAAAGATCAAATCTATATTATATAGCAGATATAAGACAATATAAATATAGGGAAATAACTTTGTTCTTGTGTGATGTTTAGCTCAAAGATGAGTAAGTTAGTAAAGGTATGGGGGGCAGAATTTACTTCTGTTATACTTTCTAAATATTTGTAATTTTATTATGTTCTCCTTATCAACATTATTAGTGCAATTTTCCACCTTTTTTCTGTAATAGAGATATTTTCGTATTGATTTTGTGTATATATGTTTCGCTGCTATCTCCATTATCGTTATAAGTTATATAGAACTTTAGCGCTCATTACCTTATTATTATTGTATTATTATTATCTATTATAATACTAATCTTATTATTAGAATCTTATATGAATGATTAATCATATATTATTAATATTATTATTATTATTTTATTCCAAGATTATTTTTCGGTATTTGATATATTATTATTAAATTTTAATATCTGTACATAATTATAATTAGCTCAAGTTATTATGATATAGAATGTTGTTGTATATAGACTATATATACTTCTCACACCGAAATAAAGCATGGTAATTTTATAATATAGTTATTGAGAGTTAAAACTATGTATAAATGGTTGTATGTTAAGTAATCAGGATAAGAAATTTATTAGAACTCATTTAAGATTATTTGAATTTCATAAAATAATCTTAGTATGTGATCAGTGATATATCGGTTTATGCTGAATTGATAAAAGGTATTATCTAAACTCTCAGAATTAAAGATCAGTATATAATCACTTAGTCAGTATTGCTAGATTATCTTTTTTTCCAGTACTCTCTCTCACTATACTCACATCTATCTATATAATATCATGCTCTTACGACACGAAGAGGCGAATCATCTTTCAAAACTAGCTTCATACAAGGACATTATGAATTTGTTCGAGTAACCAAGGAATTTTTCCACAAAGTCTGGTCATTAAGAAATAAGTGATCCAGATACTAAAACGTTGGATTTAGACATTCTACATAGCTCAGTACTAACATTACAGACCAAATAATATTATACTCAGGATTTCATCTGCTCAAAGAGAGTTTTTGTTCGTTTTCATTGTGAATATTGTGATAAACTTAATTTTCTCAAAAGTTCCGGTGATGTTTGAGCACCCTACCCCCATTTATGAGGAAGCAAGGGGACAGATAAATGTTTACGATTATATTAATATATATATATATATTTATACTATATGAATATATATATATATATATATAATATATATAGTAGTATTATATATTATATATATAATATAAATATATATATAATATAATATTAATAATATATAATTGGTTTTTACCTGAAGGTCTTATATAAGGGTAAAGGTTTTAAAAGTGAACTGTAGAACTATAGGGAATTATATGGTGATGTGAGGAAATATATGCTGGTATTTTGGTTGAATAGAGTACGTGAGGGCAACTGATTGACGAAGAAGCGGGGTGGCATTTAGAACGTGGTAGAGGATGTTTAGATCAAATTCTTATCATTGAAACAAATGATTGAGAAAAGAGAGAGAAGAAAATTTATATTTAGGCTTTATGGAAGTCTTTGCAACAGGCGTCATGACAGGTGGTTTAATAGGAAACTCTGTGGCAGGTGTTCGTGAATTATTGGTGTTGATGGTAGGCTTTCGATGGATCAAAAATTGTGGCATGTATGAACGATAGTGAAAGTATGCTAAGAACAAATCGAGTTGAAGTGATTGGTTTAATATTAATGAGGTGAGGTAGGAATATTTTATGTCTCCTTGATTAATTTTTGTATATGGATGGGGTTATTGAAAGAATTAGAGGTAGGGGTGGCACTGGAAGGGTTAGAATGATGGAAGAATGGAAGAGAGGGAGGGTGCCCTAATTGTAAACGCGGATGATTTTGTTTTGCGTGACGAATCGGAGAGTTTTAAAGAGGATTGGCAGAGGGGTTTTGAAAGTAAATGAAGATGAAAGTAAGGTCTGTATAGATGAGTTGATGAACAGTCCACGGTTTAGTAGTTAGACTGTAGCGATTGGAACGAGTACATCAGTATAAATATTTGATATTTTAATTGTTGGCAGAAAAGAACGGATGATGGAGTGTGTTGGTAGAAGGTGACTGGTGCAATAAATTCTTGGATGTAAAAGGATACGTCTAATTCGCGCCATGTTTTGCATGATGGGTCATATATGTCACCTGTGTTATTAATGGTAAGTGAACTATGCTATGGAACAAGAGGTAATAGATCCGTAGGTACAATAGTTTATGGTGTGAAATAGAATCGATTTTGATATAATATGGGAAATCGAGCAATTAGGAGTTCTTGGTGTGGAAAAAAGGCGATGTAAGTAAGAATAAACAGAGTATCTATTGAGATGGTTTGTCAATCTGAAAAAGGATATGATGAATAGTCGTTGGTTAAGCGGATGTATAGCGGAGAGTGTGCTGGTAAATCGACACGCTGGAAGTGGATCAAGTCTAGTAAGGAATGTGAGTTTTGGCAGAGTCCGAGAAGAAAGGTGAATGGTAGAGTTTTGTGAGGTGGTATGGTTGTGATCCCGGTCCAAGAGGTTTGAAACGCTACAGTTGACGAGACTACCACAGTGAAGTCCGTCACAGTCTCGTGAAGCCCTAGATTGAATTTTTTTCTGTCTCCTACGAGTTCTATTAAGGTAAGAGGAGGTTTTCCTTTTTCGATTTATGTCATCGATCTACTACTTTTTCTGTTTCTGGTGCATGCTGCGCACTCACCCCCCAATCCGGGGAAAGGAGGTAGTGGATTAAATATATATAATATATATATATATATATATATTTATATATTATATATATATATATTATATATATATATATTATATTATATATATATATATATATATAAATATATATCAATAATATATATTAATATAATATATATATTTTATATATCACTATATTATATATATTATATAATATTATATTATATATATTATATAATATTATATATATATATATATTATATATATATATATATATATATAATCTATATATATATATAGAATGCCCTCGTACCTCACAAACCTGTCTTGCTGCACTCATATGAGAGAATGCTGTTTTGTATTCTCCGCGTAGCAGTTGGAGTTTTTATCTACTGGGAGGCCAAGAATTAAATCGACTGCGAACCGTTAGGTGGCGCTGGTTTGCGGGATCAGCCGGGCCCTTAATGTTCGATTTCCTGTGGTCCCCGTGTTACCCCCTGCATAGGGGATATTAAGAACGTTAAATGGTATTTTTATATATATTAATATATATATATTATATATGTATATATTATATTATATATATATTCTATAATATATTAATATATATATTATATTATCTGGCGATATAACTTTTCCTATTGAACCGGGATATAAATATAGCTAAGGGTTCTCCCTTGCTCTGTTAGAATAAATACGGGACCTGATGCAGTAAGGATGTCATTGCTGTGACTCCAATTATCAAATTTAATAATCAAAAATACTGAACCGAGGTACATGAGAAGATACTGATGATATGAACGACATTTTGTAAGTTATATCCGAATTACAGAACATCATAAATTAATATTATCATAGTCACTCCCCCACCCATCTCACATTTGGGAGCGGTTTTCCATCCTTTCTTACTCATCCATCTGCCTCTTTATAGCACTATGACGTCTTCTTCTAATTTCAGACAATTATCGGCTTGTGGTTAGATAGAGAGAGACTTCTCTTCTTTCTCCTGGTTTTCAAACGAATCAATTTTATGTGGTGTAATACTGACACGAGATTTGTGTTCAAGAATTCTTCTTCATATGGCAAATTCACATAAATAGGTGATTACTTCCTTTGATACACCTCTAAAAAGTGGTGTTATATTCAATCTAGCACGATAAATCTATTCAGCTCACCTGCAACACTTCTCATATCTCTTATATCAGCACAATTATTCACTTATTATATAGACATATGGTTGATCTTCAACGTAAGTACAACTATTTTCTATATAACTCGTTCTTCAATCTTCATATTATATAATGCTCCTTCTTTTTTACTGTTCTTTTTTTACTATTTATAGATATCTCGCCATAACTTTTATTCCGTCTTACAAATCTATATTTAATCGCACGATTCATAATTATTTATTCACTGATCAGATACTCTTATTAATTTTTTTACTAATTTTGTTAATTATATTCAGAATATTACATTATGAACTGAATATGCTATGCGAGTAGATAGACTTATCTAATGCCGTAAGTTTGTTGGAGAGTATCTTGTAGTCTCAAAATCTCTCTTAGTAATTAGTGTGAAATTTGAATATCAATTTGTTTTCATAATTATACTCACCTTCGGAGAGTAATCATAGCAATTGTCTATCTCAAATCATTCGGCCTCTATTAAAAATAGCTTATTTACTCTTCATATCTAAAACTTCATTCCTGTATCTCAAATCTGTACGTTTTTTGTTATTTCTTTCTCAAGGACAGTCCAGAGTTGTGATGTAATTAGTAGCATGCTCTTTCATGATACTGTGTTTGTTATACCAAATTCTAATTTTTGTAGTACCATTGCTCTTTATTTTATTGGCCTTATACTTCTGAGTATATAAACAAATTTTAAAGTAACTATGTCTTTTAGAAATTAAACTCTCACGCTCCTTTCATCTTATTTCAATATATCACGAATAAATGGTTTTGAAACTAAAACTTTATTAATGTGTTTCTATTATATTGATTGAATTATTATTAGTCTGGACTCTATTATTACTCTATATAGTAATAACTATATTAATGGTGATTAATGTTAGATCTAAGATTATATTATTGATTTATCTAGTCATTAGATAGATTATTTATTTATATTTATTATTATCTACTTACTCATTATTCTTATTCATAGTATAATCTTTTATTATTTATTATTTATTATTTAATTATGGATTTATTATTCACTCAATGATTTAATTATACATCATTATTATTTTATTATTATTATTCAAGAGTTATGTTCATATAATCTACTGATCTCTATATTGTTATATTTGGATGATTAATTTCGTTATTTTATTTCATTATATTATATTAGTTAGACTCTTATGGTTATTCATCTGATCTCCACAGTCTTTCTCTGGTAGTCAGTAGTGTCTGAGTTCTATTTATTAAGTATATATAGTACAAAATAGGCTTATAAGAACTAGTCCTTGATAACTTTATATTCTGGTTACTTTGACCCTTTTATATATCTATATAATATATATATAATATATATAACTAATAATAATTATATATATATCATATCTTATTCGTACGTAGCAGTGATATTAGTTTAGGTGCTTTATCTTTTTCTAATAGAGGTACTCTCACAGCGCAGGTGTTCCGAGGGAACTTACCACTTCGCGTTACAACACCTTTAACGACTCCTCGTAGCATACTTATATGAGGGTTGGCTTGTTTATATCTGCGATAATATATACCATATATAGAGTTTTGGTGGTGGTATATCTATATTTGGATAACTAATATCCATAGTAGCTAATAGTATAGATGCGCTGCGGGTGCTTCCTTCTTTTCCCCTGCCATATCTAATATCTGTTCTGTGGAATTATCCCTCTCTACTATTATCTCAAATTACTATTATTTGTGTTCTACCTGACTATGTATGTTTTATTAATCTCCTCACTTATCACTTTATTATATAGTCCTTAGCGCGTCTATGTATGCTCTCATTACGCGTGTAATTTCGCATTCGCTATATTACTTAGCTAGCCGTGATGATATATATTAATAACCTATTTTGGTATGTGATCATTATACACCCCTCTACCTAGTAGAATATGAGTCTCTTAGCCTCCGTGAGTGGTGAGTGACAACTATGTTAACTATATATATATATATATATATTTATATTATTTTAATATATTATTATCATATATATTATAATATATATATATATATTATATATATTAATATTGTATTAATTATATATAATTTATATAATATATAATTAATATATTAATTATATATATATATAATATATATATATTATTATTATATATATTATATAGATATATATAATATATATATAAATATATATATATATATATTTATAATAATAGTGTAGGGTTATAACTTCTTTTATTGTGAATTATTTTTAATTAATATGAGATAGTTTAACGGCCAATGTGAAATTGAAAATTATTATATATAATATATAATATGTAAATAAATATATAGATTATATAAAAAATAATATATAATATTATATATATATATGTATATATATAATATATGTGTGTGTGTTGTGGTGTGTAGTGTGTTGTGTGTGTGTGAGCGTGTGTGTGTGTGTGTGTGTGAATAAAAGTAAATTTAAATTTTAAAAATGTTAATATTATTAATTATTGAACTTACCACTCTGTTTCCAGATGATCACCCTGAATGAGGTAAGCCACTCGACTGAGATGCAACCACGTGTGTCCGTGGAATTATCAAAAGCAGGCCCTCAAAAGGGGATTATCCTATTTGTTTCTGGGCGGGAAGGGAGGCTGGCTCTCCTTGAAAAGACACCTGAAATTTGGTATATTTAGATATTATAATATATATATATATATATATATATTATATATATATATATATATATACTATATATATATATATATATATACATATATATATATATATATATATTATATATATATACTATATATATATTATATATTATATATATATATAATATATTATATATATTATATATATATATATGTATCATATATTATATATATATATAATATATAATATATATCTATATATATATATTTATATATATATATAATATATATATATATATTATATATATTATCTTATATACATATATAATATATTATATATATATATTTATATATCATTATCTATATATATATATATTAATATATAATTATATATATAATATATATATATATATATTATATAATATACTATATATATATATATATATATATATATATATATAATATATATATATATTCTATTATACTTATTATTGAACCATGTACTTTTACCCATATAGCTATATTGAAAAAGAGAAGTGAAAATTTGTCAATTAAAAATTCGTTTCTTTTTAGTTTGTGACGTGAGCAGTCTGATCCAGAAACATATCGCCAACATATATTTAATATTCCGAGTTGTTAAAGAAGAGGAGTTATTTTTATGTTGGGATTAACAAAAAATACTAGTATTGCCAGAAATAGTTTTTTTTTTTATCTTCTTTTTTCTTTTTCTTATTCGCTTTAAACAAAAAAAAGAAAAGAAATAAGATAATTTTTTTTTGTGGCCTTAAAAAAAAAATAGTGCATCCTTGTCTTAACGGGTATTTATTATATTCATACACGTTTTGGCTTCAAAGAACTATTTATTAAATAATTTTATTTATAAAATTAACCTCACTCATTTAGTGACCAAATATTGAAGTTTCAATGTCTTGGAAACTCTTTCCCCCATAATAGCTCTTTAAACTTTTGATATCTATTTAAAAAAAAAAAAAAAAAAAAAAAGGAAAAAAAGTATGAAAAAAAGTATTTAATATTTATATATATAATATATATATATATATATATATCATATATAATATAATATAATATATATATATATATTATATATATATATATATATAGTATATATATATATAATTATATATATATCATATATATTTATATATAATTATATATATATTTATATATAATAATACTATGACATTCAGTACTATTCATTTCTCCTGCCAACTATTTGTGGAAAAGAAGAAAAATCTTCAATTGAGAGGGAAAACAAAATTTACATTTACTGCAAAGGAATTCAGAAAATAAATTACATTATTTACATAAGATTAGTTAGGTAAGTAAGTAGTAAGTGTTTTTTTAGTTGCGATAAGGTTATCATAGATTTCAACTTACACGTTGGCACTGTAATCTTTTCATTTTTCATTGGTTGAATAAAAAAAACTTTGGCAAACTTTAATCTTTATGCTTATTGGTTAAAAAAAAAAACAATAAAAAACAATCAACTAAAGTGGGAAAATACAAAATTTTAGTAATAAATAAACCTTTTCGGTGAAAGATCTTAATAAATAGCCATTATATATATATATAATTATATATATATATATATATAATAATTATAATATATATATATATATATATTAGAATATATATATTATATATATAATATATATATATTATATATATTATAATATATATATATAGTATATATATATATATATATAATAATAATAATAATAATAATAATAATAATAATAATAATAATAATAATAATAATAATAATAAGAAAATAATAATAATAAGAAAAATAATAATAAATAATAATAATAATAATAATAATAATAATAATTAAATAATAATAATCAATAATCATAATAAAGCAACCTAAATTCTAGAGGAATACTTTAAAATAATTTTGCAGCTTACACTCTAGAGTCCAGAATAATATTTGTATGTAAGGTAATTTGGATATTAACAAAAATCTTAAAATTTGGTAAAAAATTTAACATTCTCTCTCTCTCTCTCTCTCTCTCTCTCTTCTCTCTCTCTCTCTCATCTCTCTCTCTCTCTCTCATCTCTCTCTTCTCTCTCTCTCTCTCTCTCTCTCTCTCTCTCTCTTTCATTTAATATACTGAATTAGATAATAGATAATAGTTAAATAAAGTGTTCCATTTAATTTTACCATTCTTGTTTCTCGGAACGCATATAAACTTTTGCTAATATTTCAATTTAATTATAAATGTCTGGGTGTATTTCTAAATTTAAATATTTAAACAAACTGTGTATTAAATTAGCATCCGTATAGAATGGGCTTTATTTATTTTCTGTTTGAAAGAGAAAATAGGAAATTCAAGCAAATAAATTAAATTATTTATATTTAAAATCTCTTTTACTTACAGTAGATTATCTGCTTTGATTATTATCAGATTTTGTGTTTCATAAAACAACAACAACAACAACAACAACAACAACAACAACAACAACAACAACAACAACAACAACAACAACAACAACAACAACAACAACAACAACAACAACAACAAAAACAACAACAACAACAACAACAACAAACAAAAACAACAAAAACAACAACCAACAACAACAACCAACAAAAAAACACAACAACAACAACAACAACAACAACAACAACAACAACAACAACAAACAAGGAAGACAAAACTTTTAAGAAGAAAAACAAAACCAAACACCAGAATAGAGAAGAGCTCGCTGAAGACACAGGAAGTAAGAAAAGATGAAGAGAATAATGAAAACGAATATTATTTTTTACCCCGAATATCAAACGCGAAATTCTTGTGTCTTTTCCCGCTGTCACTTCTCTGTCTAACATTCAAGTGAAACTAAAGAAAGACGTGTTCGTCTGTCACTCTTTCTCACAAAAAAAAAAAAAAACCTTTTTAGAATAAAAAGAAATCCAAGCCAAAATAATCATTATCATCTTATAAAAACACTATTTCAATATAGAGTATATATTATTCGCAAAGAGACTTAATATAGTTTTCACCTTTAATCAGCACCTTTTTTTTTACCTTAATATTAGGAAGACTTTTTCATAATTATTATTTTATTTTAATTTCTATTTTTCTTCTATTCATTTTTCCTCTTTTATTTTTAAGAACAAAAGATTAAAGTAGAAAAGAGAAAGAGAATTGACTCGAATGATAAAAGCATCGGAAAATAATTTCCCAGGAAATTATTATAATATTATTAATGTTAATGTGATTTTCTATTTAACACAACAACCGCAACACCACCACACACATACACGACACAAACGCACACAACACACACACACAACACACACACTCACACACCACATCCCATATATATATATATATTATAAATTATATAATACTATATATATATATATAATATAATATAAATAAAAAAAATATATATATATAGTTATATATAATATATATATATATATATATAATATTATATATATATAATATATATATATATTATATATATATATATATTTATATATATATAAATATAATTATATATATATTAATAATATAATATATATAATTTATATTATTATATATTTATTATATATATATTATATATATTTAATATTATATATATATATATATATATATATAATATATTATATATTATATATATATTATATATATATATTATTATATATATTATATATATTATATATATAATATCAGAGGTGGACCGAATGTTAATTTTCAATATTTGTGAATGCGAATGCACATGCGAATTTTTTTTTCTTTTAGTTCTCGCAAATGCGAATATTTTATTTTAATATTCGCGGATGAGAATTCGAAAGCGGACAATATCCTTTATGATATTACATCCTTTTTAATATTAAACAGAAATAGGTTATTAAATGTTTTGTAACAGTTTAGCCATTAAAAGTTTAATAATTAATTAAAATCTATTAAATTTTTAATGTTTCAAGGATACGGATACTGGACGAGGACCCACTCTTACATGTATCTCACCACCTCTTTCCCCATCCTTCGACCTTGGAAAGATTTCTGTTATTTATATAAAGAAAGTTAGATGTATTATTAATACGTTAAATTATTACTGGAAGGTTAAACTTTAAAAGCGATAATTTCTCTGCTCTTTCAGGAGACAATTTGCCTCTTTTCTCGTTATAAATCCGACCAGCAGCGCCGAAGACTTGCTCGTTGGTAACACGTAATGGTGGACATGCAATATAGGATCTTGCCAACTGTGCAAGTTCAGGGTACTTGTCCGAATTTATCCTCCACCATTCTAGTGGATCTGCTTTCCTTTGAGGTACTGGTCTGACTGCTTAGAGAGCTCTTCTTCTTCGGGATCACTACTAGACTAGAAGTTAATATGGTCTTCATTACTTAACTGATAGATGAACCTGTTGAAGATTTTGAATCATCTTATAAATGTAGTGCTGATTTTGACTTTGACCTTTTTCATACCTTCTTTTTTGAATATGTTCTCATTTGGGCCATATGTTTACTTTAACTCTGCCAGTTACAAGCTGGGAACTGAAGAAATTTGTTTTATACCTCGGAACGAGAAATGTTGCTATAGTAAAGAAATCATCATTTTCCGTTAAAACAAAAACGTTTGTTAATTTCTTTTAATATGATATATTTCATCCTTCTTATTTCTTGAGTATCTTCGTCTGAACTAACTATTTAAGAGTTGTTATTAGAGTAATTGCATCTGCTAATGAAGAAGAGTTTTTGCTGATTTTCAAGGTAATTTCTTCGAAAGGTATGCGCAAGGTGATGCAGCTGGATAAAAGGGCAATATCATAAGGTGTGAAAGACTTAATTTTAGAGTTATAGGTAGCATACAAACAGAAAGATTCATTTAGTTCTTTCATTCTTTCTATCATAAGAAAATGGCTTTTCCTGCGAGTTTGAACATCATGTATTACAGAAAGCTGTGGAACATTTATTCTATCCTCTATTTTCTTGAGTTTTTCTTGGGCCATTGTTAAATGATTAAAATGTGTTGCAATTGACTGCATTTTGAGGTTAATTCAGTAACGAATTTTTAAGATGTTATGATATTCTTAATGATAAGGTGCAGCTGATGATTTACACAGTTTATGTTATTGACGCCAGAAAGATTCAGAGGTTTCTTTATATTGGTACCAGCATCTCTCATGACGCAATGGACATCATCAATAGACAAATTTCATCTATCCAGCAATCGACTAATTGCTAAACTAAGATAGTTACTTGTGTAACGTTCTAAAAGAGATTCAGCACACAACACGAAATTTTGTCGCTGAAAGTTGCTATCACTAGAATGACATGCCAGAGATAACAAAGAAACTCCCTACTAAGTGTCTGATCATTCATCGGTGAGTGAAGAAAGCACTATTTATTTTTAAAGAGTTGATGACGTGAGAGAATGTAGTTGCCCAAAGGGTCATACATTTTTCGCAAATAATATCTACCTATAATATTTTCTTTGATGCAGCGGATACTGTGGGGTAATCTATGAAACAGCCGCACAAATGGAAATATTTTCCAAGTGAGAAAAGGGAAGGTCAGCTTCATAACTAACTTGATTCTCAAATTTTCTATCCACATTTCTTACTCTTTCATCGTTTACATCCCATAACTTTCTCTTTTCTACACACATTTCCAGAGTAATCTGTTTTATTTTTCTGATATAGATCATTTCTTATTTTACTCTCTCTTTTTTTTTCTCCTCAACTCTTCCCAGAGCTTTGAATTCATCTGGGTGTTTGCTGGACAGATGGTTTCTTATCCCAGATGTTGTTTTCGCTACGAATAATTAGGTTTGCAAATTTTACAATTGGCATTATCATGAAATAATGGCGAAAATGAAAATCTAAAACTGCACTGGAGGTGTGCTTATTACTTTAAATACACAATACAACACAATTGGGAATGGATTTACTTAACGGCTACATGTTAATAGTGTAAATTAGTAAATGCTACGCGCATATCAAACAACGAAAGTTTAAATAAGAAATACACTCTTTTAGGGTGAAACAAGTTTTCAAAGTATTTTTTGTTGGATTCTATTTGACTAATAATGGTTTTCGAGCGTTTTATTGAAATTCAGTAATGTAGGGAAGAACGTGTGTTGAGCGTTCAATGTGTCTTTTCAAGAGATTAGTGTACAGTCATGCTATCCGTAAGCTGTTGAGAATCAGTTTTTCACCAGCATTATTTGCAATGTAAAAAATTTAATTATGAGTAATAAGAAATGCAGAAAATGTCACGAGGAGAATGTAAAATATATAGAAAAGTAGAGAAATTTTTTTAACATTTTACATCTGTGTTGCTTTGCATGTGGGGAAGAAACAACAAGCACATAAGACATGTGAAAACTTACTTGGCAACGGTAATCAACGAGGAATGTAGAGGAAGTGGCATCCTGGCGTTGCCTGGCGTTTCGAGCACGGCGTAACCTAACCTAACCTAACCAAACGTAACGTAACGTAACGTAACGTAACGTAACGTAAGGTAACGTCTTACATAACCTCATTTCACCCCTAGAACATCTATTTATGTATCATAGGACTACATGCGGAAAAAATTATCCGACTTCATGTTCCAGTGTGCGGCACATTCAGTAACTTTTCACAGTTATAATTTATAAATTTCTTGTTTACTTTATCAAATAAAGTTTACAACATACTGAAATTGTGAATTGTGATTTGTGATAGAATCGAAGAAAGTGGGAAGTAGGTAAAGGAAAATTCGAAAAAGAAAAAGATGCCAGATACTAATTTTCATTTATAAGTTGCAATATATATATATATATATATATATATATATATATAATTTATATATATATATCATATATAAAGATAGAAATGCAATTATAGTCAACATTTATTCAAATATATTTATTTATAAAAAGAGTACTCAACAAAGATATATTACATGGAGCAAACCAGATGAAAATAACAATGTTTAAAGGTGGTTAAATGCTTTTTAAAAATCAAATATGTGCATCAGCAGAAATTTTTCAGGTATTCACGCAAACTTTCGCAATTGAAAATGCAAAAGCGAAAACAAGAAGAGAAAGAATGTTGAAAAATATTTGCAGTGAGAATTTGTAAGCGATGTTGAAAATACTGCGAATATCCACATGTGCGAATGAGAATGCGAATGTGAATATTCGGTCCACTTCTAATATATATATATATATATATATATATATATATATATATATATATATATATATATATATATAACTTCTTTATATATATATATATATATATATATATATATATATATATATATATCATATATATATATATATATATGTATATATATACTCTATATATATATGTATGTATGTATAGCATATGTATAACAATGATTGTAATATGTAATAATATAATAATAATATCAATATATATGTATATGTAATAATAATAATATAATAATATATATATATATATAATCCCTATAATAATAATAATATATGTAATAATATATATGTATATATATATAATAATATATAATAATATATATATATAATAATAATATATATATATATTATATACTCAACATATATACTGTATTATATGTATGCATGGATAATAATATGTATATATATATATATATATATATATATATATAATAACTCTTTATATCAGTAATAATAATAATAATAATAATATATGTAATAATATATATATATAATATCATATAATATATATATTAGAGTCGACTGGCCACTCAGACTGCTCGGGCTTGTGGCCAGTATCGATATAAAGGCGATAAATCTGCTCTAAAATTTATAAAGTTACGATAAAAAATTCTTTTTTCTTTTTTGTGCTAAAATTAATAGTAATATGTAAAAAATTTTATAACATTTAAAATTCAAAGTTACGATAAAATTCTTTTGGAAAATTAGTAATATGAAGAAATTATTACATATAATGCATATAAGAGATTATTTAAAAAATTATTTATTAGGAAAATTTTAATTGAATAATGCTATTTTCAATCAATTATAAAAGCTGACTGCCCCGGCCTCTCGAAATAGCGGAGGGAAAAACAATATCAGTTTCCCATGCAATAAATTTTATATTCAAAAAACAATAATTATAATAACTTAGTATAATATGTTTATATATATATATATATAGAAATACATATAAATATATATATATATATATATATATATATATATATATATATATATATATATATATATATATATATATATATATATATATATATATATATATATATATATATATATATTTATATGTATATATATTGTATGTATATATAATTTATATGTGTAATATATATATTTATGTAATAATAATATATCATATATGTATATATACATATATATATATATATATAATATGTATGTGTAATATGTAATAATAATAATAGCACTTGCATAATATGCTAACAACCAACATGTTTTTTCTGATTGGGTAGTTACGCATATAACATATATATATATATATATATATATATATATATATGTTTATATGTATATATATATGTATATATATATATATAATAATAATAATATATATATATAATAATAATAATAACATCATAATATATATATATATATTAACCTTAATATGTATCATATTTTCATATATATATATATATATATATATATATATATATATATATATATATATATATATATATATATATATATATATATATATATATATATATATATATATGTTGTGACACCAATCATGGGCTGGGCCCTTTTCTAGGGAATAAAAAAACACCCCAACCCTTGCCTAACGCAATTCCCTAAAGTGGGTCTTAAAGAAAGGAAGATTGAATACAGCGGGGAAATCAGATGAAGGTAAGGAGTTCCACAAAACAGATGTGGCTGGAAAGAAAGAGGCACCACAATGAACGAGCCTTCAGTCTCCAATATTCACTCAACATTCATGTGAGAGCAAGGCACCTCTTGTGTCAAGAGGGCTACTTACGTTGGAGAAATGCGAGAAGTCAATTCCCTCGAGCACCTGCCGTTGTAATAACTATAGAAAAGAGATAATGCACCAATGTCATGTCGCAGAGAAAGAGGGTCAAGGGGGTCAGAAAGTAGGGGACAGTTTATAAGCCTCTTAGCCTTAGCCTCAACACTACCTAAAAGAAGTGTGACACAAGTTCACCTCAAATGTAAAAACAGAACTCTATATACTGGTTCGGATAAGACCCTTATATAACTGGAATAACCGAGCAGAAGAAAAATATTCACGAAATCTGAACAGAATTCCCAGCTTCTTCGAGACCGAAATGGCAATCGAAGTGATATGGGTTCTCCAGAACAATTCGCTATTTATGTTCAGTCCAAATATATATATATATATATATATATATATATATATATATATATACATATATATATATATATATATATATATACCCTACTACTTTATAATATATATATATATATATATACCTCTCTCTGCATATATATATATATAAATATATATATATATATATATATATATATATATATATATATATATATATATATCTTTATATAATATAATATATATATATATATATATATATATATATATATATATATATATATATAACATAATATAATAGATTATGTTCCAACGTACGTTTTCTTTCGCACACGAATGTTCGTTCGTTCGTTGGTTTCTACTATACGCTTACTACAAGTAAGGCGGTTTTTTTGACATTGCGTTAACTATATTATTAGACTGAAAGAAAGCACTGAAGGAGATATTTTCTCATTAGGGAATTGTGATAATGGGTATGTATCGATATATATATAATAATATATATATATATATAACATATATATATAACATATATATATATATAACCTTATATATATATAGTATATATATATGTAATAATATATATATATAATATATATATATATATATATATATATATATATATATATATATATATGTAATATATATACATAATAATAATAATAATAATAAATATAATAACCTTAATAATAATAATATATATATATATATATATATATATATATATATATATAATATATATAATAATAATACTTTTATAAATATATATATATTTATATGTCATATATATTCGTTTCGTATATGAGGATTAATATATGTATAATATTTAAATTTTAAGCATAATATATATAATAATATATACATATAATATATATATGTAATTTATATAATATATATGTAATATATATATAATAATAACATATACAATATATAATATAATATATATATATATAAATAATAATAATAATATGTAATATGTAATAATATAAAGAATGGAAATGTAATATATATATATATATATATGTAATAATAATAATAATAACTTAATAATAATAATAACCTATAAATATTGTATATATCTAAAATAAAAAAAAAAAAAATTTAACGCCATACTAGGAATATGTAACATATATATATATATATATATATATAATATATATATATATATATATATAATAACTTAATATATCTATATATATATTTATATATATAAATATAATATATATATCTCTATATATATATATATATATATATATACTCTTTCTTTTATATACCATATATATATATATATATATATATATATATATGAATTAGTTTCAAAGTAATATTTGAGAGCGAGCAATACCCCAGATATTAGACAAACATAGCTGATAAATAATTAACGTTATATTTTATTAATTTGAACTTTTGTTTAGTAAAATCATTGGAAAATTCTTTGGAAGAGGTGAGAGTCCTGCCAAATTCAGAAGCCGGGTTGGGGAAAATTGAATCAGTTCAAATTAAAAGTCGGCTTACCCCATTCTTGGCGCTTGTGTGTAAATAAAAAAATAAAAGATATGTAAGGGAGTTTGTTCCGGAATTTATCGGTGGAAAATTTGCTACGAATCAAAGCATAGCGGTTTAAGTCAGTAATTTCAAAATTAGACTGTAAAGTGGCGAGACACAGTAGCAAGAAAAGCTAAATGCACGATATATTAAAACTAAAAGGGTAAACTGGAAATTCGAGGAGCAAATATCCATAGTAATAACGTCTACAACATTAGCAGGAAAGGTATGCTTGAAGTTAGATTGTTTGGGTCTGTGAGTAGTAGAGATTTGACACTTTGAAATGCCATTCTATCATTGAAGAGAGCAATATGAATGGAACCACTCCCGGATGGCATGATAATTTTCATAGAAGGTGAGCAGCAGCAATTAGGTTGCGGTAAGGAACTATACAAGGTATGATATTACTAGGGAATTGCTATACAATGCAACAGCTGAGGTGGTGCAGAAAAGGGTTCCAGATATTGCTCAAATTATCAACCTCTGGAAACTTGTTCAAGAAATAGATAATGTGATTCTTAAAGAGATAAAACAGTAAATACCTGGAACAATAAGAAAATTAAAATTTCTGTTGTTATATATATTATTATATATATATATATATATATATACATATATATATATATATATATATATATATATATATAATACATATACCTCTATCATATAGATATAAATATATATATATATATATATATATATATATATAATATAGGAAATGTTTATCTAAATATATCTCTCTCACATATCTATATATATCATATCATATATATACATATATATATTTAGATAATCTATCATATATATATATATATATATATATATATATATATATATATATATATATATATATATATATATATGTATAAGTATAGATATATATAATGGCAACAACAATAGCATAACCAACAACTAACCAACAACATAATAACCATATATAATATATATATATATACCATACCATATATATATATATATATATACACTTATGACATATATATATATTGCATATATATGTATATATACATAACTCTTTCATATATATATATACTCATCATATATATACATGTATATATATGTATATATATGTAAACATACATATGTATATATATATATATAATATATGTAAATATTTTTACTCTACCTCATATATATATATATATATAGTATATATACCATATATCACATATATATATATATAACATATATGTAACTGTATAGTCTTGACGCCGCTCGGATTCTGCTTCATTTTGATGGCACAACAAGTAGGCTGCTCAATATATTTTTGATAGTGGATAATGAACGGACCTTTTAGTAAAATCACGTAGAAACTCTGTAGAAATATAAGATGTTGACAATCCTGGCCATTAGAGAAGACAATTAAATTGTCGATCAGACCTTTATTAGGGACGTTTGGAAGATGCCTCACCACCACAAAACGCAGAGATCTTGGCCAAAAAATTTTGAGTCATGTAGTTAATACAAAGATTTGGACATATTTTTTTGACTAAGAAGAGATACTATCTGAGTAAATAAATAGTGACATTAATAATAGTGACAAAGATAGTGTTATTAATTAGTGTTTAAATTTAGATTATTAATGATAGTGTTTGTGTTAGTGTGAGTAACTTGACAATATTTAAGTTAATAATTAGTGTGATGGTAATATTGTTAAGTATTAGTGTTAGAGATGATAATATTGTTAATGATTAGTGATAATATTATAATATTATTGATAAGAGTGTTAGTGATGGTAGATTTTAGTGATGACAATAATTCTTATGATGGTAATGTTAAATACATTTATATATATATATATACAAATGTATATAATAACATTATACCATCATAAGCATTATGGTTAGCGATAACAATAATGCTTATGATGGTAGTGTTATATATATATATATATATATATATATATATATATATATATATATATATATATATATATATATTTATATATATTTATGTATATAATAATAATATATATACATATAATAATATATGAAATAATATAACATAATATATATATGTAATAATATATATATAATATATATATATATAATATATATATATAACTCTTCTTTCAACTCTTCAATAATATCTTTCTATATATATATAATAATAATAATATAATATATATATATATATAATAATAATATAAAATAATAATAATATAATATATATAATAATATAACATATATATCATATATATATATATATGTATATAATATATGCCTATTATATATATATATATATATATATATATATATATAGTGCGGTAACCGCAATCCTGTGAAATTCAACTCTTTAAAAACTCAATTCTTCATATCTCCCTCATTAAAACAATTCCCAACTTTCCTATTCCTACGATGGCTCTAATGTATCACCTTTAAACAAGGTAAACATTCTTGAACCAAACATATATAGTGAATTGTCTCGGAGACCCCATATCACATCGGTTGCTAAAATGGCTTCAAAGAAGCTGGGATTTCTGTTCAGATTGCGTGAATTTTTTACTTCTGCTCAGATAATTTAGTTATATAAAGGTTTTATTCGCCCTTTACGGAATACTGTTCTCATTTGGAATGGATCCGGTTCCACCCTCCTTTTGGATAGTGTTGAGGTTAAGGAAAAAAGACTTATAAAATCTCCCCAACATTCTGACTCGCTTGATCCTCTTTCTCAACGACGTGTCATTGGCGCAATGTCACTTTTCAATAGGTATTACAACGGCAGATGTTCGAGAGAATTGACCTCTCGCATTTTTTAAAAACTGCGTCGCCCTCTTCACACAGGAAGTGCCTTAGTCTCGCAGGAATACTGTGTGAATACTAGAGACTCAAGGATTACTCGTTGGAGTGCCATCTTCTTTCCAGCCACATCTGTTTTGTGGAACTATTT
>JABUQX010081442.1:0-26327 GCA_015478945.1 Trachelipus rathkii
GAGGAGAAGAGCATAGAAGAGCATATATATATATATATATATATATATATATATATATATATATATATATATATATATATATATATATATATATATATATGGAATGAAAATAAATAATATAATTCATAAAAATAATATTGATAAAAAATGAAAAAAATATAAAAATAATAAGATGAAGAATATTATAACAATAATAAAGTCAAAAAATTCATTAAATTTAGGTTATGATAAGTTTTGTTAATTATACGCAGTAAATTTGTCTATTAACCAAATTTATCATATCCTTACTGATTTTCGAACGTAAAAAGAAATATGAAAATAACGAATAATGTTGCTTATTTAAATATCGTAAATTTGGCAATTTATTATTAACAACATTTGGCAGCGTTGCTTCTAGGAATATCAAAACATCGATTAGTTTTTTAAAAAAATACCGATTTTTTTAGAATTTATTATACCAAAAAAAAGTTACAGCCTCTCAAAGTTTGAAAAAATCCGATAGACTTTTCTTATAAAAAATCTGACCGAATTTCTTTTTATCGTAATTTACAAAATAAGCCCAAGGACTGTAAAAGAAATAGAAGCATAGCCGTGATTGCCAGAACTCCATCTAGATTTACGACAACGTAAATTCATCTAGGTTAGATCTAGGTTTACGGCATCGTCGACCCATCTAGTTGGGTCCCATTTTAGGACCCTACTGGTTGAGGCTATGATATGTTTTGTTAAGTATACACAGTAAATCTGTGTATACTTAACAAATCTTATCATAATCTGAACTAGGATGTTCCTAAAACGACCTCGAGGCCCGTTCAGGGCTTTTATATATATATATATATATATATATATATAAGGCTGCTATATATATATATATATATATATATATATATATATATATAAGAAAAACCTATGGGGAAAATTCCAAACTTTGAGAGAGTAACTTTCTTTACACCTACATCATTCTGATTTTTTTTATTCTTCGTTACTAATTTTAAAGAGTCTATGCTGCGATTATAAAAAAAATCTTATAGGAATTTTAATGCAAGTAGTTACCATATATATATATATATATATATATATATATATATATATATATATATATATATATATATATATATATATATATACATATATATATATATATATATATATTATAGCATATATATATATATATATATATATATATATATATGCTATAGCCTAGGAAAACGGCCTAGGTTAGCTGGAGCGCTAGAAAGGTTATGGAAAGTTTGGTTAATTAACGTTAGATTAAATATTTTAAATCCTTAACCTAACGATACTTAGCAAAACTTATCATAATCTTTCTAACACTACCGCGGTCCTACTCCGTATTTCTTCCGCTAGATCGATTATCATAAATCGATTATTGAAAAAACATCGGATGTATCTGGGGAGACTGAGCGGAAATATACAACTACCAATAAAAATGCTATAGCATAGAAGACTGTGCTACAGGTATATCCTAAATCTTTAAGTACGACTATTGCATTTGGGATTTGCTGTTAATAATAACTCGCACATTATTTCACTGATAACGTTCCTTAACAATGTATTAAAGATTTAAGATCACTCAATATAATCCACACTTAATTAAAAAAATACGAACTAAAATACACCTATTTCCCAAGCTAACAAATAAACCTTAAATTTGTGAGAATGTGACGAAGTATCTTCTTTAAAGGCTATCAACTTTATGGAATATATTTGGATAGTAGAATGCACTGTGACGTCACATGCGAAATAATATATATATATATATATATATATATATATATATAGTATATATATATATATATATATATATATATAAATATAGTATATATATATATATATATATATATATATATATATAGAGAGAGAGAGAGAGAGAGAGAGAGAGAGAGAGAGAGAGAGAGAGAGAGAGAGAGAGAGAGAGAGAGAGAGAGAGAGAGAGAGAGAGAGGAGAGAGAGAGAGAGAGAGAGAGAGAGAGAGAGAGAGAGAGGAGAGAGAGAGAGAGAGAGAGAGTGTGTGGTTGGAACGAAAAAAATAATTTAAATAAACTGATTTTTAAGTGAAATTTATTTTTTTTTTTTTAGACAAATTGTTTTTTATCCTAAATTACTAATTACTCCTAATTATCACCTAATTAATGATTAGTATATTTCATCTATGTAATAATTAAATTTATCAATGTAGTTTCAAATCACATTTAATAAAGGAATAAAATAAAATTAAAGCACTCATAAACTATACAGTATATATATATATATATATATATATATATATATATATATAAAAGGAGAGTATATATATATATATATATATATAAATATATATATATATATATATATATATATATTGCAGATATATATATATATATATATATATAATTCAAATATCTTAATTAAACTAAATACTTCAAATATTTTTATTAAACTTATTATTAATTAGATAATAATTAAAATTAACTACTAATTTTAAAAAAAAAAATAATTAAAAATGCAATTTGTGCCTAAAAAAAAAAAAATAATTAAATAAAAAAAATTGTAAATCGACCATCTGACTTTATATATAAAAAAATCAAAAAACTAGCAACACTATTATATATATATATATATATATATATATATATAAATATATTTTGAGGGGATATATATATATATATATATATATATATATATATATATATATATATATATATATATATATATAGGCAAATTTGTAGAAACTGAACTGTAACTAGTGAGGATATAGTCAACCACCTCACAAGGATAGCGTAAAACCAGAACCTCCCTAAGTTTCCTGATCACCAACGATGTCGTCGAGAGAACTCGTTTTTTTATTTCGAGCGATTAGGAATATAATCTATCATTTATCTTCTATTCTGTTATATATATATATATATATATATATATATATATATATATATATATATATATATATATATATATATATATATATATATATATATATATATATATATATATATATATATAAACTGTTCTTTTAAAAGGAAGTTAACCGATATGTATCGAACGAACGATGTAATTGATTTTTTTTCGATATATTTAAAGTCAATAGTGCGTCAAGGTTGCTAACAGTTTTTTTTTTCCTTTTTTAACTAAAGGAATACCCAAGATTAAATCGCAAAGATGAAAGAGTCAAGGTCTCTCGGCCTCAGTGGGGACGACAGGGGAACTTCTGTCCCCCCTCTGTCCCTTCATTGTCGGGATGAGCCCCCTTAAAAAAAAAAAAAAAAAAATTAACAAAAATTCAACACGATAAAAAAAGCAGTCCCAGGAATTCCCTGCGCCTCCTCCATCAGCCAACACGTGACACCGCAATTGCACGGGATCTCATGATCATGTCTCTTTATTTAATCTCGTATGCCCACACATATTATTATTATTATTATTACATACATATACATATATATATGAGCATATAAAAATGTGGGTATACATGTTTTTCTCCTTGGAGGTTGGTGAAACATTTGTTGCTGAATCATTAACAGATGCCAAACTTCTCCTCTTACTAATTTCGGAACACCTAAATTTTCATAAGTGAATTATATATTTTATATATATATATATATATATATATATATATATATATATATAGTATATATATATATATATATATATATATATATATATATATATATATATATATATATATATATATATATATATATATATAATTCAATTAGACAATAAACATTTAATTTGCGAAAACAATTGATTTCATATCTTCATTCTTATCGGATGAGCATCCACATCGGCAACCACACCTGAATCACAAATCATTACCTATTATTCATATTAACAATTAATTTTGGTTATTTTTTTCCCTTATGGACACATCCTCATCTTTAGTATCTGAATTTCGAAACATTTTTCAACGAATTTTTAACATAAATCTTCTATTTTATTTAGATATTTAAAAAAAAGAAATTTTAATGGTTTATTTGTCTATCATCATATATAGGGTAATCGCAAGAAATAGATGCCCGAATTTCTTTGACGGGAACTCCTAAAAAGTTGCCAATTGAGGTAAAAATGAAATTGTCAAAGTTTCAGCTCGATCGGATAACTTTAAAACTTGCCTCATCAGCCCTAAAGTATTTAAAACACCTATTTTTCTCAAAAAATCTGGGATTTACTGCAATAAAATTAGAATGGTTTATCCTAGGAACATTTTTTTTCAGTTTTGTTGAGAATTCCTGGCTTTGATTTTTACCCTCACAGCTCGTTTGACAAACGTACAGATCTGAAGAAATTTGGCCTTATCGAGGACAGGACCCGGAAAATCAACATTTTCAAAAAAGAAAAAGAAAAAAATTCTCGATAAACATAAAATTACTTTTTAACCATGCTTTTCTTGTTCGTTAAATTCTTTGCATTCAAACACATCAAAGTAATGCTTCAGTTTAAGTTTTTTAAATGTATATTTTTTAAAATATTATATTTCTGGTTTTCCAGAACTGTAAGTAATAATGGATTCAGAACCTTAGGATTCGTTCTCCACAGCTACAAGTGGTGTAAGTTCGAGGCAGAAAGACAAGATTTTTCTGATTGGATATGTGTTCCATTAAATTACTGGCACTATGTTGCCATCCAATGGTCAAGTTAAGCTAGAAACAAGAGATGCTGCTAGGTTCACAATCCAGAAAATTGTACTTTTTGGGGAGAAAGCTAAGTTAAGTACCAAAAGCTTAAATATTGTATTACCAAGCTTTAAAAGCTTCACGAGGATTGGAGAAAACTGCAAGAAAATGCAACCAGAAGCGTAAATCAAGCTGAAAGTAAGAAAGTGGAAGCTTTTAAGCCAAGCCTTGATGACCTGTTTCGTATAGCATACCAAGACGTACTGAGAGCATAAATGAAAAAGACAAGGTTTTTGCTCCTTCAGAGACAAAAGGAATGTACTGACTACAAGGGAGTAGTTGATATAAAATTCCTACGAACAGATGAGCGAAGAGCAGAGAAAAGCAGCTGAGACGGTCAGACCGGAAAAATCAAAACCGAAACCTGTAGCTAAACTTAAATTGTACTTTAAATATAGTAGTTAGTACCTATCTGGATCCATTTTGCTGTACCTACCTGGCACTTTGGTACCTTTGTACGTAGATAAATATATTTGTTGTTCTCAAGTTATCGTTTATCTTTTATGTTTCTAATCACTTCTTCCGTCGTTTTCTAGATGACGATGATGTAAAAATGGAATATTTTAAGTACAAGCAGTGCTTCAGAAGAAGAGGAATCACATAGAAATCGGGGCATAGAGGAGAAGGATCATGAGGGCTTTCAGGATAAAGGAATCGACACAACCGCAACCGGAGAATAGAAAAAACTGCCGAGGAAGTAAGGAAATTATCACAGAGAAGTTGTCAGTATTGTTAAAGAGGTGTAATATTTCGTATAGAGAGGCGGATAGAATTATTTTGGCTACTGCACAAGCATTAGGGCAAGATCCACAGAAGTTAGCAATCAGTAGGTCTACCGTACGAAACTGCAGACATAAATTTTGAGAGGAAAGAATAAAGATTATTAAAAATAGGTTTGAAAATTTAGATTTACAAGGTGCGGTCCTATTTTAGGATGGGAAATTGCTCCCAGATATATTGAATTAAGAAATTGTAGAGTTTAGCAGTTTTGATAAGTTGTGAAGATGAAGAGCAGTTGATACCAGTTTCTCATATTAAAAATAATACGGGAAGTACTAAGGCAAAAGCGGCTTCTTTCCCGAATAAGAAAAAAGGGGGCAGTAGAAAAAAATAGAAGAGATGTGTTTTGAAACTACTGCGGTCAATACTGGTCGGCTGAGAAGAACCTGTGTTTTATTAGAACAATTATTTGAAAAAGACCTTTTATACTTCGCATGACGCAACCACATTTCAGGGTAATATTGAAGGCAGTTTTTGATTGCTAAATGGGTTTAACTACTGGCACTCAACCTGACATTTTTAAAAGATTTCAGACATGGTTTTCTAAAATTTAACATAATAAATCTAAATGATTTTTAACAGATTTATATTTTCCTCTCGGCACAATTAAAAAAATCACTGCATCAGACAAAAGAAGATTATGAAGAATTTTTACAGTTGTGTTTGATACTTTTAGGTGCGTTGGTCCCGAAGACATTTCCTTCAGAGCTCCAGGTGCCATCCATCACGCCAGGTGGATATCGAAAGCTATTTACTCCATATACATTTTCGTTTTCATGAATCAATTTTCTTTAAGTGACTCCGAAATAGATGTCATCAGAAATATTTGTTTATTCATAATTAATGTTTTTGTTAAAGTTTGGTTTAATGCTCTAAAGCTACATTGGCCCACAACCAAGATTTACAGTTGTTTAAAACTTTATTTAATAATGAAAAAATTGATGAAAACATTTCAAAGGTGGCGTCTTAACCTATAAATCATTTGAACCCAGAGCAAGTTGTTTTCGCATCGTTTTTACAAAACTTTAGAGAACCAAATCAAAATAAACATTGGCTGTAAAACTATGGTCTTTTGTGGAAAAGGATGATGGTAATGATGACCTAAGCAAGCTTATTGAGCTTGAGGAAGAAAACATACAAGACGATAGGGTAGTTAAAGCCAAAATCGCTTTAAAAAAAGCTCATTCTTTTTTGGACAAAGTCGTCGATTATTTTATTACACCACTAACATTCTCTTCAAAGGATTCAACATTTTAACTCATTTCTTACTTTCCGATCTGGATGTTTGGAGTGAATACCTAGATTTCTTGAAAGGGCAGGGAATTGTCAAACGCCTTAGGGTTGTAAACGATGCAGCCGAAAGGGGTTTCAAATTAATGCAAGACTACAATGCGAGCATAACAAAAGAGGAAGAACAGAAGCTGCATGTTTTGCAAATAGTTGCCGAGTGTCGAAAATATTCCTAGACATACTGAAATCTACCCTCTCAAAAACCCTAACACCTACCTGACTCCAGTAATTCAATCTTACAAATCTACTTATCTTCGTATTACTTATTGATTTATCTACTTATTGATTTATATATTATTAATTATAAATTTAAATATTTAATATATTATAAAATTTAAAATAAAGTTAATATAACCACTAATAAAAGAGTTTAAAATATTCTGGACAAATAATTATATGAAAAAATACTTTTAATATTATATTTCGTAAACTTAACAAACAATCAACAAAAGGGCATAAGATGCATACCTATCTTTTATAGATGAGATTATAAAATCCGGGAATTTGGTTTATTATTTTTGGAAGTTTCTGTTTATAAAATGATTTTATGAATTCAATTGTTTCTTAATTTGTAACCAAAGATAAAAGAAATTATTCCCTTTTTTCTCTTGGTTTGCTCCATTTGATTTGGACAGTACCTCACCATTTCTGCAATCAATTCTTATTAAGGTCGAAAATAAATATGTGTTTAGAAAGACTGAGAGAAGCAACTTCTCTGGGAGTTTCGGAAGAGCTAGAAGTATCTTTGATATTATCACAAGTCGGGTTCCGGGCACTTTATAAGTGAGCCGGAGCGGAGCCGAGCCGGAGCCGAGAACCTGAAATACGAAAATTAATGCATGACATCACATACGATTACGAAATCCGAAACTGTTTAGGTTAATACATAGGACTCGCCTGAGCATTCTCATGACGCTGCCAATGTCTGGGTATCGAATCTCATCACTGTTATCTGACTGCGACTCGCCCCATACCCTATTCCCTGGATCGCTATCTATCTCTTCGTCCCCAGGTTCCGATCGTTCGAAAATTCTGAGGTTCCTTATCTTATTACCAATTCTTCCGGCTCTCTGGGCTGCGCTCCGGTCTCTCCTCCGGTCCGGATCGTCCGTGCTCCGTGCCTCCGGATCCGATCTTAGTAGACTACAGAGAGTCCTCGAGCAAACGCGTTCTGAACTTCACACACTCTTTGGATAACAGGATGCTATGTAAACACCTAACCTAGACCACACAATATATAAAAGTGATACAGAGTATCATCGAGGTAGTAATTACATTTTGGATCAAGTACTCGCTGTCAGTACCCACTTATTATATCAAGTAGTATAATGGGCTACAATCACCTATATACCTGCCATTGAGGGTTCAGATATATTTGTAGCTACGGTTCTTGTGCCAACTCATTGATATAGGTCTATAAATAATTTTTAGCATCTAGTTTAGCGGGAGCGAATTTCGTATTTACTGAACCAGCGTTTGGCTACTACTTCCTGTACCTTTTTTATGAGCATTATTTTCCTCTGCATACATAATCTGGCAACCAGCCACTACTGTGGAAGAGAGTTATTGAGTTTTGAACCTTTTATTTATAACCTTTGTATCATTTTCGGTTATGTCTATGAATTTTTGGGTTATCATATATCTTTAGTCGCGAATCTTTCCATATACTCGTTCCAAAGACGTACTTTCCTGAACTCTTTTAGCATTTTCATTATACAATACACGGCAAACTCTCTATCGTTAAATATTTTTTTTAGCACTTTTGCTCCTTTTAAATGCCAGCTTTTTTTACGGGTATTATCTAATGTTTTGTTGGGTATGATTATCTTTTATATTAAGCATGCTTTCTAAATTTAACTATAATAACTTACTTTCCTGAACCTTTTAGCATTATTCCTAAATTTCATACGAGTGATGTAAATGAGTGTGTGTAGGTATATCTGTAGCACTTTTTAGCCTTGTCTATGTCAATAGTATACTTTGTGCACTTTTTCTCCACTTTCAAGTACTGGATTATCTCTACCTGGAGCTTGTTTAAAGCTTTATTTCCTCGTAAATTCATTAGGTTTCTCCATCTACTAATTTCTGCAAACCATATTGGTTTAATATTATTTTTGATTTTGGCACTTTTTAGAGATATCCCTTTTCGATAACATTGTTTAGCGCCTTTTATAATCTCCACATTCAACGATTCAATGCAATCTCAGCTAAACGTCTACCGAAAAACAAGCGGGATACGGAGTACAGGCTACCGTTTGGCTTAAATAACATATCCTTCAGCGAGCGGGGTCCCATAACAAAATCTTAGGCTTAAATGCGTGTCCCCTATGCAACTGCTTAGATACAAAGCAAATCTGTTAATCCTAAACTACTCTTCTATCAGTCACCGCCCACAGCTACGTCATCTAGAAGTCCATTTTTAAATAACAATATTATTTAGATTTTTTACGTTATAGGCCTCACACATTTATTAACAAACGTCGTTCATTATATTGATCACATAAAGCGGTCGTCATTATAGTAGCTTATCATCACTTTATGTATTCACCGTATATGTTTCAGGTAACGTCCGGTTATTTAAATAAAATCTTTTAGATAGATAAATAATCGCAAGTTATAGTACGTTGGTGAGTGGAGAGGTGAGTGGAGTGTGCCGAGTTAAAAACCCTTAGCTTTCGCACTGATCCTGAGTATTATAATTTTTATTCTTTGTCTGGATATGATTAAATTACCTGGATAGGTCTCTTAATTACCAATATTATGTAAAAAATATAAATTAATGGACTTATCGCATTAGAGTGCTTCTTGAGCATGATATAAAGGAATAGCACGACTGACAAAGGAATCAGTAGCGCATATATACAGCTGCGTGTGTGAAGCTGGAGTAATAGTATGCCCATCACACTCACACTCTTTATTCATATCTGACCCTATAATTATTTTTTTATATTAGGTGATTTCAATAGAAAACACTTCATAATCATCAGGGAATGCGGAAAGGGACATATTGGCTGTCATATATTGAAGGAAGCCGTACGACTCGCACGCACGGGCGACTAATGAGAAGGCTTTCTCTCAGTCAGTGCTTCATTCTCACACATATTTCAGGACGCACCACAACCATTACATCCGAGACAAGAACTCTATCGTGGCACACACTCTCACTTCCGTTAAGTAACAACCAGTAGAGCGGGTCTGTTCAAAAGTTATGACATCACATTTCTCCTCACTTGGTAACTTATTCTTTTATGACAATTTATTATTTATTTTTTTTAAATAGTTTAGATCAACTCTTTTAGTCTAAATTATTGATCTTGATGTTTGAATCTCTATTGGGACCTTTTAATTTCTCATCCAGATGGAATCAATCTTCTAGGCCATAGGGACTTATTGGGAGAGAGACATTTGTAAATGAGCGTTAATATTTCGTATGCCTAAGCGTGTCAATTTTGGGTTCAACTATAAATGCTCATTCCAGATAGATATCTTTAAGTAATCTTGTTAATTATATATATATATATTTTACTAAAAGTACTTTAATATCAATTACACAATATAGGCCTAGGCCATGTTTATTAATATCAGAAATCAATTGACTTTATAGGATAATCCAATATTCTATTATAATAATATATATTATATTATATAATAGTATATACTTTATATTATATATAACTATTATGTTATTATATAATATAATATATATAAATAGTATTAATATGTATATTAGTATATATAGGTATGTAATTAATATATTTAATAATATATAATAGTAGTATATTATTATATAATATATAGTATATAATATTATATCTAATTAATTATACTATGTTAGAATTTATATACGATTCAACACAATAAAAACATATATAATGATATACTCACCCACTATAATATCATATATACTACGTACATTTAACATAACAACAACTATTAATTATAGATTAATTTTATGACATGCGGTATCGCCAATCTTTGGGAAAGGATCACATAAATTCACTGTCGGCCTCAGTGTTTTTGGAAAAAATTATTTCTAATCTATATATTGGTTTTAAAAGGTTTTAGGGTTTGATAGACATTTCTTCAACCATTGGTTGGATGTTTGTCTTCACGCCTGAGTTTGGTCCGGAATATTTTAGATGTATATAAATGTCATCCTAATTTCGGGCTGTGGACCCATTCCTATCAGGTATTCACTCATACTTTTAACGCTCCACCCCTTTTTAAATAATCCATGAAAAAAGATAATGCTTCTCTCTTTAAAAGCTTGCTAATCATCATGATTATGCCAACCTTATAACCCAGGAGTAATTAAACCATTATGTGGCCACAATGGGAAAGGATGTGACCACTCGTCAATATATTATATATCTATAATATATATATAGTTTATATATAATATATATATATGAGCTATATATACTTTTATATATCATATATATATTTAACTTATTATATATGAGTATATATAATATATGATATATTTTACGAAATATTACTTAATTAAATATTAATATATATAGTTTATATAAATATATTATATAATTTAACATAATAGTATAATATATAATATATATATTACTTATATATATGATATATATATATAGTAGTTCCAGTAAATGTTCATAAGTAATACTACTATTACACTATTATTATATAGACGAGTATATATTCATATATATAGTATAAGAGTTTTTCTTATCTTGGTGCAATCAGTACATTGGATAAACTCGACCCTACATTGACGCGCGCACACACACACACATTTATAGAACAACATACAGGCAGACGAGACTCCAGACACCTCGCTCACTATCCACCACAGAAAATTATAACCGCTGAGAGGAGTCTCGAATATACATTGTCGCTGACGAAGCTTGTTCATGAGGTGTGCATGTATGGTAGACGTTCGATACACTGAGGAGATACTTCTTAGAGAAGTATGTAAAGAGTCGAAAAATTGGTATACTTTTAGATTATGGCTGAACTTCGTCGTGCCCAAAGTTACGTGTTTGGTAGGGGGGCAGATGGTTCGGATACCTGGAGGCATTTCAAAGATATCAGGCAAAGGGTGATATCTAGGTCCTATAACTCTTCTTAGATGGTTGCATAAAATACCGTCGTTTATATTATAAATCTATCAAAGATATTCCCCTCGTTGTTTTTAATAAAGGTGTTAAATAAGACTGACATTCTTTGATTCGGTTCTAAGTCTAGATTTTTCTTTTTTCTATCAACGTCAACTCTTTATACTAGCAAATATTGCTAAAGTTTGAAACGATTATATTTTGTTTGCTAATTTTATTTTATAAGTTTGTATTTTGTTAACATTTATGTTTGTGTTTTAATGTTTTATTCAAGTTTAATTATTTTTGAAATTTTGTCTATATTTTTTAATTTTTACAATATTAATTATTTTTTAAAATTAAATTTGATTTTAAACTTTTTTTTTATCTCATTTTATAAATTTTCTATCTAATTTTACTATTTTTTTTATCTAATCTTATTATTAATTATTATTATTATTATTATTATTATTATTATTATTATTATATTTATTATTATTATTACTTATAATATAATCTATTAATTATTATTAATTTGGATAGATTATGGATTTATTATTAGTTAATAAGCATAGCTCTATTGTTATTCATATTTTATTATTCATTTAATTATTCAAATTCTTTACCACAAAATCAATCCTTACTATCTGCGATTATTATTATTTTTTTTAATTATGATTAATTACTTATTCAATTATTGGTCTCTTGTTTGTTGTTGGGACTATTAAGATTATTTAATTACTTTACTATTATTAATTATTTTATTATTTCTATTTCTTTTTTTTAAATTAATTTTTGTTTTAAAACCTTCTAGTTTTTTTTAATCTTTTACAATATCTTTAATTGTTTTTTCAAACTTTTCTTATTTTTTAGTAATTTCTTACTAAATATATATATATATCTAATTTTCAAAGATCTTATTTATTTTTATTTTTAACTTGTTTAAAATGTAATTTTGAGTTTTACTAAATAGTTTTTGTTTATAGGACCCTAAAGCCGTAAAGCGCGTTTAAAGCCCGTAAAAGCCGTATTGCCAATCAGACTGACAGTGACCCCCCTACCATAACCTTATTCGTGCTTTAACGTCCCTAGTACGTCTTAAGGCTTTAGGGTAGTGTAAAAACCATGTTGTTATAGACCTCTAGAGCAGTAAAGCAGAAAAACTGTAGTGCGAGCAGAGTCCCTAAAGGTCCCCTAAGGGGCCCCACCCACTCTGTTACGTTTTATGGTTTCTTTAATTTTCTTTCAAGTAATATTAATTTGAACACCACATCATCTGTCTTAAAAATATTTAAATGTCACATAAGTAAATAAACTATTTATATATATATATATACTTTATATATAATATATATACTACTTTAATTATATTATATATTGCATTCTCGCTTTATTATACGTTGCATTCCTCCGAATATATATATATATAATTAATAACTAAATATATATATACTTTATTAATGTATTAGTAATATTATAGTGATCAAGTTAAACTGATGGCACGGAGTCCAATAGAAAAACTTGCATTGACTTGCATATGTAATGCTACATTAAAACGATTATGCAAGTATGGATTCCCGAGGAAACTTTTATTTCATGCTCTTTACTCATATAAATTTATAGCTTTAGTGGGATAAATCTACATGATTTATAGCTACAAAGAAGTAGGGTAGTAGTAGTAGTGTAGTTGTAGTAGTAGTAGTAGTAGTAGTAGTAGTAAGTAGTTAGAACTAGTCGGATTCATCTGTATTCTACATATAGACTATTGTAATATGTTCTTACCATGGACGTAACCATTATAACTTGCTTAAAGTTAAATTTTTATAAAGAGACATGTGTCCGTGACACCAGAAAATAAATTAAAACTATCATTCCAAACAAATCCCTTGTTCTTAATACTCGGCATAATAAATGGACGTCGCATAACGAGCTGAGGATCTACTTGGCTAGTTGTTAGACCCTCTTACAAATCATTCACAGCGTCTTCATGACGATAAATAAACACATTAATATTCCAGAGGTATAATGTATAAACACGATAGTCCCAAGCCAACATTCAGTTTCAACACGGTATGTCATCCACTTAACGATGGCTATCATTTACTTTGGTACATTTTGCTATTATAACAGTGCATCTTATGTTTCTTAGCTGAGTTATGTTGTTATTTTATCATCCCACACAGCATCACACATACCAGGCACCGAAACTATTATTCATATTATTATAGTATCTGTGTAATAATACCAGCTCTCTAATTCTCACTTAAACATATACTCTACGAAGATACTTTTAATAAGTATTACAAAACATTTATGTCATCTATTATTTATCATTTGAGAACCCTTTAGAATGAATAATTTTCATGATAGAATCTACTGCTATTGAACATGAATGCAACTATACCGCTCGTCATATACCGCTGCATATAATAATATATGATATATATATATATATATATATATATTATATATATAATATATATATATACTATATATACTATATAATATACTTATATATGATATATATATATATATATATATATAACTTTATACATAGTATAATATATACAATTTAACTGATGTGGTGTGTAAATGACTTGATGAAAATTTGTATTCAGAATGGCAACAACGCATGTCCATAACATATGTAAAAAATTACAAAAACCTACCTTTAAAGACATCAAGTAATAAATTCATATTACCCTTATTATTTAATACTGGAACTGTATTTAAGTACTTTTGAATAAATTTGTTTAATATACTGCTTGGATGTGATAACAACATGTTTTAATAATAAATAACTTACATTGAGGAATGATCATTAATTTGGAAAATAATCGTGTTGGGATAGGCTTTTTTATAATTTGAGAAGTATATGGTAGGATCTAGCGAAACGCTGCTCAAGCTGTTTGATCCTATAGGTACTGGAGCAATAATGAACATCTGAATGGGATAATTCCACTTCATGATACAGTACCAGAGAATACCGATCTATTAGGTCTGTTTCCTAATTACACACAGGGCCTGCATTCGAAAAAAGAAATTCTGTTCCTGGGGTTTTCTGAAGTGATTCTTAACGAAATTGTCCTCCTAAATTGAAATATGACATTCATTTTGCTCAATCAGGTCTGGTTTTTTGAAGATAAACGCACAGCGCACTACTTTTTAGAAATTGGGTAATTTTAAGAAAAATCGTTATTTATATCAAAGTTATTTATAAATTACAATTACATTTGTAAACTAAGGAAATAAAATAAATCCGACTCAATTTGAGCTTTCCTTTAATGTCACATGTTTAAACTTACAGACCTACCGGAATGGGCCTACCCAAGACGTTGGCAAGAAACTATTTTACCACAAGAAAAACGAAGTTCTTGATGAATTTCCTTTGGGTGAACCTGATGTTGGTTTCGTCTGTTAAGAACACCAGCCAAGTAGTCACTACCATGTTGATAGTCCCAGCGTCCTTGATATCTTGTTTCCATCTTCTTTATGTCTTGGTGAAATCTTTCACATTGTTCCTCGCTGTAATTCTTTACAGTTTGCGGGAAATTTAGTCAAGCTTTGACATGGAGAAAATTAATTTTGTACTCGACATGCAGCTCTCATTTTTCGAAGCTTTTCATTCCAGCTCATTTACATGTGAGATATATTCTGAGCTTCTTTTATTTCCCAGAAAACCGTCAATTACTTTACTAAACGATCGCTATGCATCTTGTTCAATGGCTTCCATATTGGTGTAAAAATGCTTGTCCTTTAACAGAGTTCTTATTTTGGGACAGTCAAATATGCCTGCATGGAGCGCTTTGAGCATCACTGTGTGTGGGATTTTGCAGTAGATACTTTAAAGCTTGGCCTTCTTTATTCAGTGATTTTGACAAAGGTTCTTCATCAGGGCCAAGCTTATATGAAGAGGATGCAGTAAAACATTTTTGGGAGGTCGACTAGACGGTTCAGCTACCAACGTTGTGGCAGCGCAAAGTATTGGACATGTCTCTCGAGCTGGCAGTTTTTTTTGCTTATAGTAGGAAACTGATCAGCACGGGCTATCCCATAGACACATGAATGCTAAGGATATTTTGTGTTAGCCTTCTTGGCAACCCAAGAAAAGGAACACAAACCTGAGCAAGAACAGGACTTAATTCTTAAATAACATTAAATGTAGTAAAAATTAAAATTGAAAATGAACGTTTTATGATTGCATATTGATGTACATGGTTTCTAAGAGGTTATAACCTACTTTTCTAAGAATATATTTTTTTTTTTATTTATTCATAGGTAATTTTTTTTAAAAATGAAGATTAATAATGACAAGAAGAAACTGGGAAATATATCTTTACCTTGAGAATTGCACACTAACAATAATTAACCAAGTTGTGGTTATTTGTATTAATCACTACTTTCATATTTTGATATGTAGCTTGTTCTGTTTAACTGAACTGACTGGGCAATAGGTACGTTGATGACATTTTATTTGCCAAATTTTAAAGAGTACTGCTCTTCCAAGCTTACTGCTAGAAAGAATGCAATGAGAGCCTCCATTCACTTTGGTTGTGTAAGGAACTGCCAAAGTTGCCTCAATATAACTCTTTTACATCATTGCATGACAACCAATAGCTTGGACCAGAAGCAACTGCAAAGAACTTTCGAGACTCTTCGTCTCTATTTCTGAACCAAAAGTGTGTAGTTTCTTGAGAGAGGAGGTTGTTCTCACTAAGACGTGATGCAGAAGTTGTGGTGTTTCTCTTATTAGAAAAGACCAAAGATCTCTAGTCCAAGTCATGATCTAGATTTTTACACTATTGAGTGAGTGTCTTGGCGAGTGTTTGTCAGAGGCACGTAAGGTTGATATGTCACTGAAGTGTCAGTGTCATCCACTTCTATATCTTCTATAAGGTTCTTGTAGCTCAAGTATTTTTCAGGTGGAGAAGGAACTGGAACTCCTGGACACCATGTGGTTGTGGTTTAATGGCAAAAGGAACATCAGGGTTAGACTACAGTGTGCTTGTTCTTCTTATTGATACCCGGGAAAAAGGTTTCGCCCTACTTAATTCTAACATAATATTAATCACGTCGACCCTCGTTTCCACAGCCCTTTATATCACCTATTTAGTCATGACCAGGAAATTATACCAAATTTTAAATAAATCAATTTTTTTATATACTTTTAAGAAGTAATATTATATTTAGTATAGTAAATATATTAGTAGTAGATCATATTCAGTATATATTATTTAATATATATATAAGTAGTCCCCAGCGATAGGTATATATATATATATTAGTATATATATATTATATATAGTATTATATATATATATATATATATATAATACATACTATTTATATAATACTATATTATAGTATATATATATTATATTACAGGTATATATAGTATATATATATATACTATTATATATATATTATATATACTTAATATATATTAGTACTATATATTATATATATATATATATAGTATATACTACTATATATATATACTATATATTATTATATATATATATAGATATATATATATATATATATACTACAATAAATATATAATAATATATATATATTCATACGTATATATATATATAATATTATATATATATATATATATATATATATATATATATTACTATTCTCTAGTATATATATATAATATATATATATAATATAATTATATATATTATATATAAACATATATATATATAATATATATCTATTTAATTATATAATTATATAATTATATATATATATATAATAATAGATATATATATATAGATATATATATATATATAATATTATATATATTGTAGTGATGGACGATTAATCGTCATCGTCATCGTCAATCGTCCCATCGCAAAAATCGGCATATTTTTTTTAAAATCGTCATCGGCTCATCGTAATCGGCAAATTTCGCCGATTATTTTGCCGATTAAATTGATAGATAAATTAAGAATTAATTGAAATATTTTTAAGCGTCGAAGATGATCAAAATAATAAAAATAATACTAATAATTAATCATAATAAAAATAAAAATAATAATAATAATAATATAATAATAATGATAAAAATAAAATAATAATAATAAGATAATAATAATACATAGATAATATAAAAATAAAAATAATAAATAATAATAATAATAATAATAATAATTATAATATAATGAAATTAAATAATAATACTAATAATAATAAATAATAATAATAATGAATAAAGTAATAATAATAATAATAATAATTTTATATAATATATATAATATATAATATATATAATATATATATATATTATAAATATATATAATATATATATAGTATATATTATAGTTATATATATTATATATATATATATATATATTATATTTATATATATATATAATACCATATATTTTGCTATGTATGTAATGACATTCCAGTGCCTCATGGTTCGCCTTTCTGTTATGCGTTCATTTCCACACTCATCCTCCAGAAACCTGAATCGCTACTGGTGTATATGACACACATACTTATATCCACATCCCTCTTCAGACACACATCTTAACAGACATCCCTATTCCTTATGATCCATACGTGTATAGGGAGAAAAAATTTGCCCACATCGTATGTCCTGCGTGAGTCCGTAGAAGGCGACTAAGGGAACGGTGGTAGTTTTAGGTTGGCTCCCTAACTACCACTGTTATGCATTTTGCCAGGGAATGCTATGCATGGCTGGAGAAAGGGCGTGATCGTGCAGTAAGCGCCCTTCAATCCTTCGGCGAAAATGTATGAAAATCGTATCTGTAAATCGAAGAAATGTCAGAGGAAATAAAATGTTGAGGAGAGATGAGGAGAAGGTGATGGATGTATTTAGAAAGGCAAAAATTTGATTTAGCTCGCTGTGACTGAAACAAGAGGAAAAGGAAACGGTGAACATGAGTGGTGTGGTTGTGAATGTGTTTGTGTTGCTGAGTGGAAGGCACATGAGAGGTGTAATTTCTTTATTCTGAATGAAATTGCTTGAATGAGTGAATATTTACTATTTACAGTACTTTAACTTGTGTGTGTGAAGTACTAGAAAATCCTAAACGGTTAAAATTTAAGTTTGAAAGGTCAAAATTTTTTGTGGATTGCGACATAATGACCATCTGAGGGTAATGTTGAAAATAGTACGATTTTCTGGGATAATCTGAAATGAAATGTTTTTGGATGGAGAGGAATAGGAAGATTCAGGATACTCAATTTGCCACATCTCTGCCTCATTTAGGATTTTTTTTTTTTACAGTTTACCCACCACTCACGGGCAAGAGCCTATTCAAAGGAAGGGGTGTGTAGTACTATCTGATAAAGTTTATACACCCTCTAGCGCAAATTAAACATATTAAGCACAGAACGCAGGCTTTAAAGTGAGCGAGATTAAATATTCAAGTAGGAAAGTACCGAAAGATGGAAGTAGAATTCCACAAAAAAGAGGTGGTGGTGAAAGAAAAGGAAGCCACCACAGCATACTAGCGCATGGAGTTACCAAAATGTCAACACAAATACTTCGTGCGCAGATACAAGCACCTAGATGTGCACGAAGGCGTCTCGTAAAGAGTGGTGGGTACAGCGAGATGATAAGTTACCACTCGAGCACTTGCACTGGCGGTACCTTATAGGATAAGATAAAGCCAACTATCGCCTGCACGCAAAAATAAGGGGTCAAGTGAACTTGGAAATAAGTACAGAACAGTTATACAGTTTATAAGCCTTTATTGCCGTTGACTCGACCCCTGTCCAAAAGCCGGGTGTGAAACCAGAGCCCCCCCCTGATATGAGAGCAGTACTCCATACATGGCGGATACGATCTTTGATATAAGCGGAGCCAACTGAGAAAATGGAGGAAGTCCTCACATTCTAACAGAACTTCCGAAGTTCTTGAGGCCCGCCCTAACAACGCGTTGTGATGTGAGGTATTCCAGACCATTTTTTTGTTCATGTTAAGCGCCAAGGATGTTTTCTACTATTGAGTTAGAGCACAGGAGAGAACGATCAGAACCCGTTCGAAAGAGACCAGGAAGTTAGAGGTATTTTGGAGAAGGAGATTTGGTAAAAGTTGGGTTTTTTAAAGAATTGAATTCACATGGTTGTTATTTCTATCCATCAGCGATAATAAAAAATGCGGAAAGATTAATGATCGAGAGGCAATTCCATGAAAGTAAACAGTGAGAGAGTTAGCAATTGATGAGAGTTTAAAGAGATGAAGGGTCGATGTCATCGGAATACGATGGATAGAGTTAGAGAGGTGCAGGTGAGAAAGACTCATTAATGAAAGTAAGAGTAATAAAGTAGGAGTAAGATACGAACCCTGACGGAACTACCACTATTGACAGAAATGAAGAAGAAGTCGCCCAATCAACAACAGCCGATATTGAGCGATTTTGAAAGAAAGCTTAGATATAATAAGCAAAGAGAAATGGAGGAAACCCAAAGGAGGGAAAGCTTGGAGAGCAGTGACGCGTGCAAAACCCCCCGGTCAAAGCTTTGGAAATGTCAAGCGCCACCACCCTAGTCTCCCCGATAGTTCTTAAGAGCGAAAAAACCATAAATCGGTTAGATAGGAATGTATATCGCCAAGTAGACTTCGTGCCACGAGAGCCGTACTGGCGATCGGAGTGAGTTTCCAGATGATTCTAAAGAAGTGAGTTGAGAAGGATTTCAAAAAGATCTTTAGATAGAATACAAAAGTGGAGTGTAAGCTACAGGGCGATAGTCTTAGAAGGATCAGAACGGTTTCCTTTTTTCGAATAGATTGGACATGTGAGAGCTTTAAACTGAGGGAGGGAAAGTGCTTAGTATATAAAGACATATGGAGAGAATATAGTTGAGCGAGGGGGCCGAAGAGAATTAGCCTTTTCAGTTTGGAGAATTAGCATACACATGAAATCAGATCGAATAAGGGATGGAAAGGCAGATTTACGGAAATTGCTAGAGATGAAAGATTATGTCAGTAGGAGTACTCAAGGAGGTTAGCGCACTTTCCTTTTATGAAAGCTAGCTTTGCTCGTCGAAGAGTAGTATCCCTGCAACGATTTCTAGCAGAATGAAATTAGCGAGAGTGGAATAGAGAACGAGAATTTTCTCCCAACCGATAGCAACCTGTCTCTAGCCGATAATGGCCAGAGAATAAGCACAGATGAACATGGATTATGGGAATGAAAGATTAAGTTTAGAGGTAGAAATGAGGAAAGAAAATTAGATGAAAGAAGGGAGTTCCACACATCCCATCAACGATACAGCTCCCTCCTTATCTTGTAAATCTTTTAAGTACATCCATCATTATTCTTATTGAGGGTTAGCCCCCAAAATTTTTTTTGCTATCATCCTGCAAACTTGGTAAACCTTTACATTTAAAGTCCCCTGGTTTTACGCCTATTTTATTACATGTAGGAGGAACAGCCACTTGACTAAGAAATCGTTACGGACCATAAACATGTCTCCTCAATTCCCAATAATAAATACTTTTCATTTTCAATTAATAATATTTATATTATTATTATTTATTATTATATTATTTATTTTATTATTATATTATTATATTAATTATTATTATTATTATTTATTATTATTATTATTATTATTATTTATAAATTATTTATTATTATTAATTATTATTATTATTATTTTATTATTATATTATTATTTAATTGAGACTTAAGAATCAAAAATTTTGATCGCTAAAAGAATTTCGGGAGGTTGAACCAAACTGAACTTTTGCCTTATATATATAATATATATATATATATAAATATATAATATATATATATATAATATAATATATATATATATATATATATATATATATATAATTATATATTATTGAGAGAGAGGAGAGAGAGAGAAGAGAGAGAGAGACGAGAAAGAAATTTTAAAACGTTTTGGCATATTTTTTTCCAATCGTCATCGTCATCGTCAATCGTCATCGGCAAATTTGCTCTAATCGTCATCGTCATCGGCCATCGGCAAAAATTTATAATGTCCCATCACTAATATATATATATATTAATTATTATAATATAATATAATATAATATATATATATATATATATCCTATTATATATATATATATATATATATATTATATATATTATAATTATATAATAATAATATTTTATTATATATATATATATATATATTAATATATATATATATATATATTATAATATAATTATATATATATATATATAATATATTATAATATATATATATATATATATATATATATTATATGATTAATTTTAACCACAATTTCTGATACCAGAATAAGTACACTATTTTTATACACAATTACATTTTCAATAGGCTACCAAAAGATTTTTATAAAACCTTTCTAGATTTGTCAAGGACTATATTTCGTAAATAGTAAATTAATCTCACCTGAGATGGTCAATTTATAGCAAAAATTAGGCAGTCTGTAATATGGTGTCCTTAGCCTTCTCTCCTCACACCAACAGGTTCGGCCCTAAATGACAAACAGTTCGTTTTGCCCTTCTTACTCAAGCGCCTTAAGGCTATGATACAGGCTTTGGCCAGCACATAGTGGAGCAAAGGGTTTTTGTCTTGATCTCCTAGCTTTATTCCAAAATATGCATTGTAAAGGAACTTTATTAAACGGCGTTATTAAGTGCATTGCTGGTCACTAAAAGTTACTTTACCACACACATAACAAAATCTATCAGGACTGTTTTTACACTTTCTATTCATTTTTATGAAATATGAGGAGTTTTGCTAATGTATCTGCCTGCAAAAAAATTCACAAAGATAAATAAAGCTTTAGAAATACACTTTAAACACTGTTCCTAGATGAGAACAGTCATGGATTAAAGCAAGAACACTTAGTTGGAGAGTGAGCAAGCAACACAAAACCACTCGCGCCCGCGGTCAGCTAGAGACTGAGCTCTCTAATGCCATCTAGGGAGCTCGGTCTGTATCTTAAAAACTAGACCTGATTGAGCAATATGAATGCTTGATTTGGATTTATGAGACAAATTTCATTAACAACCACCTATAAAACCCCCAGGAACATTTTGGTCGAAGGCCTGTGTTAAAGATACATGAGCTACTGGCAGAATTTCACTAGAATAAATAATAATTAATTCACTAGATTTATAGTAGGCCAAGTGAAGCCCAACGCGAGTGCGCCCGCAAGCGCGCTCTAGTGTGGAGCCGACGCAGGCGCAATATTACTGCGCGGACGCGAAAATATTTTCTATATGAGATTTTGTTGTAATCTTTTATTACATCATTTAGTATTTCAAATATTCCGTTTTCTGTATTATTAGTAGATCATTCTATTTCTTACTTAAACATTTTAATTTTATTTATAGAAAAAATCCGTTTCATTAATAAAGTTTCTTGAAAAAACATTTAGTTTCTGAAAGAATATTTAGTTTTGTAGAAAAATTTCTTTTACCTACCCTAAAGCTTTAACTCCAAAGGGCAATAGAGCAAAAGCCCCAAACTGACCCCCTCCTTGACCCTCTTTCCAAGATGCCTTTAAGGTTTTACTGCTTTAAGGTTTGTAAAAACAGGTTTTTGCATACTCTAAAGCTGTAACTTCAAAGGGCAGTAGAGCAAATACCACTGAAGTGACCAACCTACCTAACCTTCTTTGCGATGCGTCTCTACGGCTTTACTGCTTTAGGGTCTGTAAAACATGTTTTTACAGACCCTTAAACTGTAACTCATAAGGCGATAGAGCAAATGGTTCCGAAGTGGGCCCCTTCCCCCTACCTTTTTGCGGTGTGTCTTTAAGGCTTTACGATTTTAGGGTCTATAAAATATGATTTTATCGAGCCTAAAGAGTTCCCTTACTCACCCAGATATACGCTTGGGCTTTACTGATTTAATGCTTTACGCACATGGTTCACTGTTACAACTCCTATTTTACCACCCATTTTTGTATATTATATATATATATATATATATATATATATATATATATATATTATATATAATATATATATATATATATATATATATATATATATATATTATATATATATATATATATATATATATATATATATATATATATATATATATATTTTTTTTTTATTTATTGAGTTATATAAAAAATTATTTTACTCTAAAAATATTTATTACATAATACTGATTATTAAAAATAGCAGTACAGTATAAATAAACTTCACCTTTATGCACAAACCGCAATTTTTTCTATATGACCTTCCAGTATAAGTATCATATTATTATACTTAAAAGTTTTATCGAAGTATGTAAGCTAGTGTCCCTCTTTTACATCAATTGATGCACGCATTCGGTAACCATTGACAATATCTCATCTGATTTGTAATTATCACAGGTATACCAAGATTTTAAAATAAGCCACCACCTTTGAATATAAGCTCCGTAAATATACCTTTAACCGGTACATAAACACTGTTCATACTGTATGGGTCTGTGTACAACTGATATCCCCTCTAGGATATATGCCCTACCACCTTGAAATACGTCGCATCACATTTTCGCGTCCGAGCGGTAATATTGCACCTGCGTCAGCTCCGCACCGGGGCGCGCTTTTGGGCGTTCTCGCGTTGGGATTCACATGACCTACTATATATGTAGTGAATTAATTATTATCTATTCTAGTGAAATTCTGATAGTAGCTTATGTATCTGTAATTAGACAACACCTAATAAATCCAGATTGGTACTTTATGTGAAGTGAATATCCACTTAGACGTTCAGTCTTGCTCCAGGACTCATAAATCAACAGCTGAGTTCTGTCTTTATGTGAATATCTTTAAAATTTAAAAACCTAGCCAAACGAGTATTTTCCAAATCAATGATTATTCCTCAATGTAAGTTTTTATTATAAATATGTTGCATCACATCTGATCAGTAATTAATAATTTATTTAAAGTAATTAGTTACATTTCTTTATAATAATAAAGGGTGCAATGAAATATCTGGTTTCTTAAAAGTAGTTTTGTATTTTTTACATATGTGTACTGAACATGCTTGTTGATTCTAAATATATTATTATGATCTTATATCTATCCAACTAGTTAAAATGTTTCTTATATATATATAATATTTTATATATATATTATATATACATATATATATATATATATTATATATATATATATATATATATATAATATATATATATATATATATTAAATATAAATATATATATATTATATTATATTTATATATAATATATATATATAATTATTTAATTATATATTATAATATATATATATATATATAATATATATATATATATATATATATTTATATATTAGTAATATATATTATTATATATATATATAAATACCAGTGACGAACGGTCTGTTGCATCATGTAACAATAGCAGATAGATATATCATAAAATTATTTTCATTCTTAAAACTTAAATTTTGGTAAAAACTGATGACTGTAAGACATCATTATTGCATAATGTTTTGTAATACTTATTAAAAGTCTCTTCGTAGAGTATATGTTTAATGAAGCATTGATTAAAAGTTTGCTAAACAGATATTTAATAATATGAATAATAGTGTGTGCTTTCCTATGTGTGTGCTTGTGTGGATGATAAAAACAAACAACTCAGGTCATAAATATAAATAACAGTATATAGTAATTACCTTTCACCAGCTATTGAAGGCCATCTTTATGCCATGACATACAGTGTGAAACTGAATATGTTGTGGACTTTGTACATATACCTCTTATTTAATGTTTATTTATCGTCCGTAACTGTGATTGGCTGTAATGAGCCAATCATAGCCAAGATCTCATGCTGTGACGTCATTTGTTATGACGATATAAGAACAAGGGATTTGTTGTTGAAATGATTAGTTTTAATATAGGTTCTGGTGTGCCAACATGTCTCTTTAAAATAATAACTTTTAAGCAAGTTAACAAATTGCTACGTCATGGTAAAATATATAATAGTCTATGTGTAGGATACAGATGAATCCGTACTACTACTACTACTACTACTACTACTACTACTACTACTACTACTACTACTACTACTACTACTACTACTCTAAAAATATACTTATTGCCTATACTACTACTACTACTAAAGCTATAACTATTATACGAGTAAGATCATGGAGTATTCGTTCTCGGTATCCATTATTTGCATAATGCTTGATGTGCCATACATTATGCAAGTCAAATGCAAGTTTTGCTATAGACCCCCATACTATAATATATAATAATTAATATATATATATATATATATATATATATATATATATATATATATATATATATATATATATATATATATATAGGATATTTATATTAGGTATTTTAACTTTGATAGTTTTGCATTTACTTGTAAATTTTAACTTCCTAAAGTTAATGGCTGAAAAATATAGATTTGTAATATTAATCCCAAGCCTCACTAGTGTTTTAATAAATTGTATGGATAGTTGGATACTATACAGAATCTGCACACTGTCCATTATTTTCATGTTAATAAGGGCAGTGCGACACCATTTATTATTTAAATAACTTTGAGT
>JABUQX010081443.1:0-17500 GCA_015478945.1 Trachelipus rathkii
AACAAGATTCTCCTTCAGACGCATTAAGTGTTCGAAGATCTTAATGCGGTCTGTATAAAAGAATCTCGCTTTTTAGACGTAAAAATCTTCACGCTGTCACTACACATTGAACTTTCAAATTGATTTATTAACTGATAAATATTAACTTATTTGTAAGGTTTTATATTAATTACTATATGCCAGTACCTTTATATAATTGTACATTACCAAACTAATCAGCGTCATAAAGCTACCGAACTCTCTATAGTATATATATAATAATTTATATAATATATATATATACAATTAAATATTATATTATAAAATATATCATACTTATAATATATATATAAATATATTAATAAATATATATATAATATTAATATATATATATATATATATGTATATAATTATAATCGATACAATAGATATCGATATATATTATCGAAGAAGAAATCGATAACGAAGTCAACTCACAGAACTTAAGTTTTAATATGTATTAATATATATATATATATATATATATATATATATTATATATAGTATATAAATATAATATATATATATATATATATATATTTAAAATATTATATATGATATAATATATATATGATATAATATATATTAAAATGTTATATATATATAATAATATATATATATAGATATATTATATATATTTATATATATTTAACGACGTTGAAACCGTCATAGGAAAGTGAAAATGAAAAACGAAATTCACTATTGATGCGTAGGCAATTTCCTCTCTCTCTCCTTCGCGTCTCCTCTCTCTCTCTCTCTTCATCTCTCCTCTCCTCTCTCTTCATCTCTCTCTCTAATCTCGCCTCTCTTCTCTCTCCTCTCATCCTCTCATCTCTCCGTCTTCTCTCTCTCTCTCTCTCTTGGATATAGAGTATCTTGGAAGGGAAGGCTCGGCACCTCAGAGAGTTAATAATTAATAATAATTAATATAATAATAATAATAATAATAAGAACATTAATAAAATTTCATATAATGGTATAATCTTAAAATAATATTTAAGAAGAAGAAATACTCAAATATAATTTGCATAAAAGAAAAAGAAGAATAGAAGAAGAAGAGAGAAGTGAGAAGAGAAGAAGAAGAGAGGGAGAAGAAGAAAGAGAGAGACGAAGAAAAAAATGGATCGAAAAAAGTCCCAGAGTTAAAACACTTTCATAGGCTTTTTGGGATGGTAGTTGTTTTCGTGTTGTTCTTTTTGACTTTTGTCGTGTCTGTGGTGTTGTTGTTAGTTTTTGTTGTTGTTGTTGCTGTGCTTGTTGTCGATGGTGCATGTGTTATTTCATGGCCTATGTTGACTGCAACTATTTCGGATTGTAGAGTTTTGTGAAGATGAGGAACAGAAGAAGAAAAAAACTTGGATTTTCAAACCTTCCAGAGGCTGTGATAACACTTTTCGTAGCTTTTTGATGTGTTGTAAACATAATGACACGCAATAATGAAAATAGATAATAATATAATAATAATATAATAATAATAATATAATATATATAATATAATAATATAATAATAATAATAATAATAATTAATATTAATAATAATAATATAAATAATAATAATAATAATCAATATAATAATGAATTAATAATTAATAATAATAACAAAGAGTGGTAGTGAAATTGTAGCTGATGAACATTTTATATAATATATATAGTTATATAATATATATTATATATATAATATATTAATATATTAGAATATATATATAGTAGTTTATATATAATATATATATATATACGTATATATATATAATATTATATATTTATATTATCTTTTATATATACACATATACACTTATATATAAATCATTCACATATATGTTATAATAGTATATTACATGGGTAAGATATATTTTTAGTTAAAAATCGTGGCTATCGCAGTCTCCCATTTAAAAAAGTCCCATTATAAAGAATGGAGAAATCAATTGTCTTCTGGTTAAAGGTAAACTGCCCAAATGGCTAATAAATGCAGAATGTCCCAGCGAATTATTATAAGTATAAATATAAAATATAATATAATAATAATAATATTAATAATAATAATAATAATAATAAATAAGTAATAATAATAATAATAATATAATATAATAATAATAATAATAATAATAATAATAATAATAATAATACAAAAATACTTAATGGATTATTGCATGATAATATAATAAATGAATATCATAATAATGATACTGATAATAATGATAGTGACAGTAGTGATAATGATAATATTGTAATAATAGTATTATTAATTTTATATATATGTTGTGTATGTGTATATGTATTTACAGATGTATTGTATATAATATAATAATATATAGTAGTATATATAAATAAAGTATTTATATATATATAATATATTATATATTATATATATAATATATATATATAATTAATATATATGATATAATATTTTTAATATATTTATTATTTATTTATATTAAAAAAGCGCCCCGATTGAGCTCAAAGTGTTAAAGCAGCGTCGCGCCCAACAAGAGCAAGGGTCCAGCGGTCGCAGAACCGGATCGGGTTGAGAATGAGCTAGTTCTCTCCATGAGCTTTTGCGTCGTCCCTGCTCGGACTTAAATGAGTACACCTCCTCCTTGATCAGGGCTCTGCCCGTGATGACGTGTATTCTCCCGTTGAAAAAAAAAATATTATATATATATATATATATAATATATATTATTATTAATTATAGTTATATTATATATTATATAATATATAATTATATATATATATATTATATACCGCTATATATAATATATGATACTCTCTATTTCGTAGTCTCAGAAACACAAATAGCAGTATAGAGTTTTCCAGTCGTGCTTAAAATTCACTTACGAAACTTAGATCTTCCACTACCTGAAATGCCATCCATGCGAAAGCGAATAAGTCTCGGTCTATCTGATCACATGGAGCCGAAGGTGCTGTGAGGACAAGTTCTCGCTTAAATTTTCCAGACCGCCCTCTTAGAATCTCTTATTTTTTTGTTAATTGTAATTTAATTAAACATGCCAATGGAAATGTCCCGAATAGAAAAAAAAAACTCTCTCTATTCTCTTCATACTGTGGAAGTTTTTCACATGAGACATAGCACCTTCTAAAAAAAAAAGTTGATTTTAATTTCACAACAGAAGAGAAAACAAAAAAAAAAAGGATCCCCGAAAAAAGATCCAGAGTTAAAACCACTTTCCTAGCCTGTTTTGGGATAGGTAGTGTGTTTTCGTGTTCGTTCTTTTTTGACTTTTTTTGTGCTGTGGTTTGTTGTTGTTAGTTGCTGTTGTGTTGCTGTGTTGTTGTGTTGTTGTTGGTTGTAATGTTTGTTATTGTAAATTATTAGTTTCTTGCTGTTTGCTGTAGCTTTATGTATGATGAAGAACAGAAGAAAAAAAATGGATCGAAAAAAATCAGAGTTAAAACACTTTCGATAGCTTTGTGTTTAAAAAAATGACAGAGTAATAATAATAATAATAATATGAATAATAATAAATAATTAATAATATAATAATGAATATATAACAATAATAATAATAATAATATAATAATATAATATAAATTAATAATAATAATAAAATACATTGGAGTATACAACAAAAATTATAAAGAATAAATTAAAATAACAGTAGTAACTGAAATGGGAAATTATATTGATAACAAAAAGAATACGATTTATAGCCTAGAATATTAAAGTGTGAATAATTTATAAGAGCTTGGGATCAGTCTCTCTCTCCTCTCTCTCTTCTCTTCTCTCTCATGCTCTCTCTTACTCTCTCTCTCTCTATAAAAAAAAAATCAGCGCGCCGCACGCCCTCTCTCTCCCTCTCTTCTTCTCTCTCCGTCTCCTTTCTCTCTCTCTCTCTCCTCTTCTCTGTGATGCCCTGGCGGTGTGTGTGTTGAAGGATTAATATATGAATAATTTGCGCTGCTCTTTTTGTAATATAATAAATAATATATAATAAGAGAAGTGCAGTGATAGGGCAGTAGTAGTATTAGTTAGATTTTAGTAGTCAGTTAGTTATAGTATATTAGATAGTAGTATTATTAGTAGTAGTAGTATTAGTAGTTAGATACAGTTTTTCATTGCAAAAGAGGTTGATAGTACCAACCAATAGCCAGCATTTATCATTCTTGTATCAGCTGTAGAGAGACTTTGTAATATATATATATAATAATATATATATATATATATATATTAATAGATATTATATTATATATGATATAATATAATATATAATAATATTATATATAATATATATTAGTATGGATATAGAACTGCGGTGCTCACATAGGGTGTTCACGTAATTAGCTCTGGGTGTTTATATACTATTTCATGAGTTTTGCTGTTGTTGTTGTTGTTGTTTGTGCTGTTGTTGTTGTTGTTGAATTGTTGTTGTTGATTGTATTAACTCAAGGCTTCAACGGTTTCAGATGTAGAAGATTATAATTGTGAATGGCATTGGCTTGTGAATGGCATTGGCTTGTTGTTGGTGTTGTTGTGGAGCTGATTCTGTTTGTATTAGCTCCAGGTTTCATTGACTTTCAGATGTAGAGATTATAATTGGGACTGTCCTTTGTTTTGTTTGTTGTTTGTTGTGTGTGTGGACCTGTTGCAATAACCAAGGTTATCTTTCAGTGTAGAAGATTGATAATTGTAATGGAATTGGGCTTGTGGAATGGCACAGGCTTGTTGTTGTGGAAGCTGATCTGTTCTGTATTTAGCTTCCAAGGTGCTTCAACGACTTCAATGTAAAAAAAGCATTATATTTGTGGACTGCTTGTGTTTTGTTGTTGTTGTTGTGTGTTGTATGTTGTTTGGTGTTAATCTGATTGTAGTTAAGCTCAAGGCTTCCAATCCGGGTTTCGGGGGTGTTGTTGTATGTGGTGTGTCTTGTGTATGCAATTATGCTACTGGGATTAATCATCGCAGGCATCGACGTGCATCGATATTAATTAGCCTTTTAAAACATTGTAAATATGGTTCAATACATAACTAGGTGCATTTATGGGTGGTAGTTGTTTTCGTGTTGTTCTTTTTTTCTTGTTGTCGTGTTATAGTTTTTGTTGTTGTTGACTGTTGTGTTAGTGTTGTTGTTGTGCTGTTGTTGTTTAATTGTCTGTTTTTGATTGTGTGTTAATGCTTTGTGACTGCTGCTGTTTTTGCTGTAGATTTTGTGATGAAGAAAGAACAGAAGAAAAAAAATGGGATCGAAAAAAAAGTCCCAGAGTTAAAACCACCCAACGAGCCAAGGTAATTAAAGACACAATAATTAATAATAATAAATGATAATAATAATAATAATAATGAATAATAATGGAAATAATACTATAATTTAATAATGATAATAATAATAATAAATTATTAATATAGATAATAATAATAATAATAATATTAATAATCAATCAAACGAAAGGTGGGTTGATGAGTACAATTATGTAGTGACTGAAACTGTTAGTATAATATATTATATATAATAAATATATATATTATATATATATATATATATATAGTATATATAATATATAATATATATAATACTATATATATATATATAAATTATAAGTCAGAGCAGTAAGTATATACTATAGTATATATATATAATATTATATATATATATATATATATATATATATATTATATATATAATAATTATATTATATATATATAGTATTGTATTATAATATTATATATATATATATATAATATATTTAAAGAGTATTCTTGAGAGGAAGTCGGCCCTAGGATTAATATAATAATAATAATATAATAATAATAAATAATAATTAATTAATTAATAATAATTAATAATAATTTAATAATAATTAATAATAATAATAATAAAATAATAATAATTGAAATAATAATAATTAATAATAATAAAAAAGAAGAAGAAAGAAGAAGAAGAAGAAGAAGAACAGAAGGAGGAAGAAAAGAGAAGAAGGACCTAGAGAGAAGAAAAGAAACCAGAAAAATGGATTGAAAAAGTCCAGATTAAAACACTTTCATAGCTTTTGGGGGGTGATAGTTGTTTTCGTGTTGTTCTTTTTGTCTTGTGTGTGCTGTGGTTGTTGATTGTGTTGCTATGTTGTTTGTTGCTGTTGTGTTGTGCTGCTGTTGTGTGTTGTTAATGCTTTGTGGGACTGCTGTTGTATTTTGTGTAGATTTTTGTGATGGTGAAGAAGAACAGAGAAAAAAAAAGGATCGGAAAAAAGTCCAGAGTTTAAACACTTTTTTTTCGTAGCTTTGATTGTTTAAAACTAATAATAATAAATTAAATAATAATAATAATAATAATAATAAATAAAATAATAATATAATAATTAATAAATAATAATAATAATAATAATAATAATAATAATAATAATAATATATAATATAATAATTAATAATAATAATAATAATAATAATAAAATTAATTAATAAAATATAACAAAGGGGTGGCGGGTTTTTGAAGGGGGGTTTAAAATATTAAATTGCGGTGAAGCAATGTTATAGTATATATATATATATATATATTATATATATATATATATATATATATAAATATAGTATATATATATATATATTTTTTATATATATATATATTATTATATATATATAAATATAGTATTATATATGAGATTATATATATATATATATATAGTATATATTATAATATAAATATAATAAATAAGAGCAGTAATAGTATATAGATATATATATATAATATATATATATATTATATAAATATATATATACTTATATATATAATTAAATATAATTACTAAAGTTTAATTTGTACAAAACACTGCATCTCTTCTTTTATAGCTGGGCGAAATCTTATCGACCCACGAATATCCGACGAAAGGTAACTGACCGTGAAACAAAAGGATTACCTTTTCTCCGATTTAAGCCCTTTTGACCGCAAATCATTACCCTAATTCAACCTTGAAGCTCACAAAGCATGCATGGGAATGAAAATTTATTCATTATTTCGAAAATTTTTGAGGTTGTTTAACTCAAATTTGTGTATATTGAACGTAATTTTAAAAAAAAACAAATAGTCTCCTTCATCCACGGTCAGTTAAGTCCTCAGACGTTACCGTGCATCACCGTGCTGGCGACCGTGAACCGATTCGAGTTCCATCCCGCTCCAATTTAATATTAATATCACAAGTGGGAACTGAAGAGAGGGGGGAGTAAGGGTGTAGAAAAACCCTCTTCTCCACATGCGAGATTGGAACGAAAGGACCGAAACGAGTTACCAAGCGCGAAAACCGGGTGGCGCGGCGCGTGGCGGAGACGGAAACGAAGGCTGCGGGCCAGCTCGGGGCGAAAAAACGGCGTTGCGCGAAAGCAGTGTTGTGGGTAGAGAGAGAGAGTAGATGGTAGTCATGGCAACAGACACAAAGGGGTGTAGGTAAAGCATTGATGCATGCAACGCTAAGAGAAAAAGAAATAGCGGATTGAGGGGGATAGAGAAAAAAAAAGGGGCAGGGTACTGTATGTGTGGGTGTGTGATTGAATGTGTATGTGTGTAAATCACATCTCGTGTAATTTGATGACTGCGTCATCAACATACACTCGGACTGTGCGCACCTACGGTGCAACACACATACTAGATCTCAAAAGGCGGGGTAAACAAGGGAGGGGGTAGGTAAATAAGGATTAAAGATAAGTAAATATACACGGTTAATATAATCGTTCAAACAATTTGAACCAAAAAATTACAATCATATGTACGCGCGCTTCCGCCCGCTGGCAATCGTGCAATGTTGCAATTTGCAGACATTTGCAACTACAACTGAGTCGTTAATATTACTACGATATATATATATTAATATAATATATATATATATATATATAATATATAAGGTATATATATAAGTATTATATTATTATTATTATAGTAATATATATAGTATCAATAGTATTAGATGAAATTACTGGGAAATGATCAAGAACGGAGGCGACGATGGTGATGCATCGGATTTCGAGAAGTTGTGTATTAAAGCTTCTTATGGAGGTATAGTTCCCAGGGATTGGAGGAGAGCAGTAAGAGTACCTTTATATAAGGGGTAAGGGAGATAAGGTGAACTTTAGGAATTAGGGTATTTAGTTTATGAGTGTTGTAGGGAAATATATGCTAGTATTTTGTGGAAAGAGTGGCGCCGAGTGACTGAAGGACTGACAGGTGGTGAAGAACAAGGGTCGTTTAGGAAGGCGTAGAGGATGTGTGGATCAGATTTTAACATTGCAACAAATGACTGAGAAAATGATGGAAAATATGGGAGAAGAAGAATAAATTGTATTAGTTTTATGATTGTGCACAGCGTATGATAAGATAATAGGAAGTTCTATGGCATGGTGTTAGTAATAATATGGTGTTGGTGTTAGCTTCTGAATGAATCAAAAGTATTTATGACAGTAGTGAAGCGTTGTTGTAAGAATAAATGGTGTTCAAAAGTGATGGTTTAATATTAATATTATACTTAATATTTAATATTAATTTAATAGAATTGTTATGTCAAACTTGGCGATCTAATCTGTATATGTATAAAGTTATGAAAAAGAACTAGAGATGGTATTGGCCAGGAAATTTGTTAGAATGCATGGAAATGGAGGTTGAGTGGAGGGTGCCCTACCTTATATGCGGGTGATTTGTTTTGCTGTGTGATAAATCTGAAGAGAGTTTGAGAGATTGATAGGAATTGAAGCGTGTGTAAAAGGACTGTTTGAAAGCAAACGTGTTCGATAACGAGTAAGTTATTGTTGTGAGGAGACAGTCCTCGGTGTGAAGTATGTTAGATGGTGAGCAGCTGAACAAGTGTCTGAGTTAAATATTTAGGAATAATGTTGAATGAAAAAGGAACGGATGATTTAAACAGAGTGTAGTGGGAATGTTGTGGAATGGTAGGCAAGTGGCTGTGCAATATAAAGTCGTTGGATTAAGGGACTAGAGTCTTGAATGCACTAGGCCTTACGATAGAGGGTATGTTGTTACCTTATTTAATGTATAGGTGAGACTATGGTCTGGAAATAAGAGGTATAGATCTAAAGTTCAATTGTTCAGATGGACAATCTTGGGGTGTGTTAGATGTGAAAGAATTGATAAGAATGAATGAACGATAGAGAGTTATTGGTTGAAGAAAGGGTAAATGAGAGAATAAATGAAAAATACGTTGAATGTTGGTCATGTGGAAAGCATGAATGACAGTCGGGTTGGTTAAGCGGATTATAGTGGTGAGTGTCGTTGAATCACAGCTGGGAAAAGAAAAAGTGGATTGAGACAGTAAACGAATGTCTGAAGGAGAGAAATGTGAGTTGGAAAGAGGCAGAATAAAAGTGCATAAAGAGTGAATGCGGGTTTGGTGAGGTTTTGGTATGTTGTGGCCCAACTGCTGCCATGGTGCATGAACAATACACTGCGATATGCGATAGTGATGTCCGTCGCGCACCTGTGAAGCCTAGCGATGGATTTTGACTCGACTAGTTCTCACAGATAGGTAATGAAGAAGGCTGTAAATCTGGGCTTCTTTCGACTATGTGTCATAGTCTATCTACTACTTTCTTTTCCGATGCATTGTCACGCACCTTTCCCCCAGTCTGGGGAAAAAGAGGAAATGATATAGGTATATATATATATTATATATATATATATTATATATTATACTATAGTATATATAGTATATATATATATATTATATATATATATATGATATATTAATAATATATAGTATTATATTATTATATAAATATATATATATTATATATATATATATATATATAATATATAGTTATATATATATATATTATATATTATATATATATATATATAGTTATATATAATATATATTAATATATATTCATAGATTAGTAATTTAAACCGTAATACTTGTAGAAAAAATAATAATAAGCGAAAAATTAATTGTAACATTATTTCTGCCCATGTAATAAATAAAACTTATCGCAACAAACCGTAAAAATTATTATTTAATTTTTTTTTATTTTATGTTAATTTTACTTTATTTTGTACTTTTCATAATTTAAACTTTCTTCGTGGATTACAAAAATATATCATTTGAGCTACTGTACTTTTAACTAGTTGCGTCTCCTAATCTCGCGAGCTGCCAGATTACTATTATTTATATATATATATATATATAATATATATATAGATATAGATATATATATATATATATATATATATATAATAATATAATATTATTCTGAATGGGACAACAATTTATCTATAACTTTGCAATGGAGGAGAGTATATATCTAAGAGGTATTTGTATCTGTAGCATCACAAAGCATAATTATGCGTAAAAATTAAAATTTGTGTTCTACTGTGTGCAATTTGCCTAAGCAAAATTTTGACATTAAGTATCGTCTAACAAATTGTAAAATAGGCTTCCACGTTTGCCTTATTAGCACTTTCCTTCATATTATCTCCGTCTCTTCTCATATCGACTCGGGCTCAATTCTCACTTGCCTGCTCCTAAGAGAAAGAAATCCGAATTACAAGAAAACCCAACTTTCAGGCAAGTGAGTAAAACTTTAAAAGTCCGCAACAGCAGAATCGACTCATCTCAATTACATTAATATTCATACAAGATCAGATGGTTGCATTGTAGTTGATAGATATTTTTGCTCCAGCAGGTATCATTGAACTACGAAAAATAAAGAGAATCTCAATAAAAGGGAGACTTGTTATTTATATATTTATTTAATAAAATCATACTTTTTTAAGCATCTAAATATTTTTTCAACTTCATATAATTCTCTTTCATATTTCTTTCTCTACTATTTATTAATAACTCCTTATATATTTGATTCTATATAATAACACCCAGCGCCTTCTATCAACCCATCAACATTTCACCCAGAACTGCTATTAAGCATGAGCAAGACAACGAAGAATTGGAATACTTGCCACTCTATCTTACTTGCTCCTTTATCCTTCACCAAGAAAAGTCGTCTCAAAGTGAAAACAACCAAGAATGAAGAAAAAGAAAAATCAACAACAATACTAATAAATCCAAATCAGAACACTCCAAGAAGATCACATCAACGAAGCCGCAAACGAACATTATCAATACGGACTCCTTTATCATTCTCAATTTAATTTTGATTATTGTGTCTGAAACAAATTTTATATTCTACAGTTATCTAAGCGAGGTTTTAAGTTTCTGAATAATATCAATAATATTAATACCATTTTTTTTACAAATTGAAGAATTTACAATTGCAAAAACTGAATTGGTATCCTCAACTTTCGCAATCCCCCTGGTCGTCACCACTTCTATTTTTCTTTCAAAAAAAAAAATAAAAAAAAATAATTTTACCCCAGGTGAAGTGGCGCCCATGTGGTTAGCTTCTTTATCCATTTTTTCTAAACTAAACACAAAAAAAAAAAAGTTCTGAAGTCAATAGAAATGAACGTTAGAAGTTATAATTGGAAATGTTAATATCAAAATGTAGTGATACGAAGCTAGTAGTGAAGCTGTCGTTAAATGTTAATGTTGAGAAATGTCTGATTAACAATTATGTTTGTTAAAGTTTTTCCATAATTGTTAAAGCAATATTCCTTTTAAGTTCCTGACTAAGACATGTACATATTAGAAATTTAAATAATTTTAAGCTAACGATAGGCTCTATGCTTAAACAGTTTGATTAAAGAGTTCTTTGAAATTTGTTTAATATATCAATGAGTTGAATAAATCAATTGTGATATTGCCCATTTAGTTACATTTAGCTGGTTTGCTTATATATTGGAATGTCGATGTGTCATATATATTTCTTTTTATTATTTTGTAGTCATTGACATTTTGTATTATGTTGTGCACATTCGAATGCCCGCCAAATTAGTATGCATTTTGAATATTATTTATTTCTTTTATATTATTATATGACAGTTACCACCCCGTTTACGAAAGTAATGTAGTATCCCAAAGCAAAATTATTCGTAAAAATTAAAATTTATGTTCGTATTTGTGCCAGGATTTGCGTAAGCAAAATTTTGACATAAGTACGTAACAAATTGTATAAAAGGCTTCCCCGTTGCCTTATTGAGCACTTCTCTCCCATATTATCTCCCTTTCTCTTCTCATTATCACTCGGACTCAATTCTCGCTTGCCTGCTCGCTAAGAGACAAGAAATTGCCGAATTACAAGAAACCTAAACTTCAGACGGTGGAGTAAACTTCAGATATCCCATACTCTGATATATCTCTTCTCATCACAAAATTTTCAAAAGAATAAATTGGCAAGGAAGAAAAGGAAGGAAAAAACACAGGAAAAGGCCGTGATTGATCATTGAGCTTGCGAAAACAAAGAGAGAATCTCAGTAAATTGGAGACTGTTGTTATTTATATTTTTAAATCATTATCCAATTCATATAGATGCCTTCATAGGGACAATCACACCATTCAACTTTAAAACGGCCCCTATATAGCTTACGTTCTATGATTGGTGACATTGACTTTGTGAATAAATTCACATATCCTTTTACTAGCTTTTCTTTGTCAAGGCAGTTATATCAATTTCCATTACACAATTATAAAACCTGCTTTTATTTAAGTTCAACATCCAGTTTTTGCCTTTTTTCTATTTATTCGACTAAAGGTTTAGATTTTGGTTTGAGTTTGTTGTTGTTGTTTCTTTAGAGGAATATTAACTTTTTCTAAGTTTTTGTTTTATAATTTCTTGTTTTCTTTTAGTTATTTTTTCATTTATTTTCGTGTTAAAATATGATGTTTTGCTGAACAGTTTTTTAAACTATAAAGCATCCTATTTTTCATCAAGGTTTGCCACTCGACTTCAACCATCAGATTCTATTTTTGCCAATCAGGATAGGATTTTCCTGAGAGGTCACCTAAACCTTATGAATTAAACTATTTAAAAGCTCGATTTCATATTTTTCTTTCAAAAATACCTCCCAACTTTTCTTTCTTTTTCAATGGTTTTACCGTCTATTCTTTATATATTTATATATAATATGTAGTATATAGTATGTTAATATATTAGTAGTAAGTATATATGATAGTGAGGTGTAGGGTATATATATGATATATATAGATATAGTAGTGATAGTAGTAGTAGTATATATAGTATATTATATATATAGGAGTGAACAGCTCTAGGGTAAATCTCTAATTGTTGACTTATTAATCCGAGACCTCTGTCCCGCTGTGCGCGTTCGGGTCGCTCTACCGACTGTTAATTCAATTTTCATATTTCTTGGTCTACATAAACAACAAATTGTCTTTGAAAGCGCTTTCTTATCAACAATTATTAGATATCATTGTCTCATTTAAACTAAAGTTTCTTCAGGTTAAATACATTTTGCTTTCTTACTAGTGAAATTCATCGAATAAAAGTGCTTATAGAGCAACTTGTATGGAGCACCGTGTATGGAGCACCGTTCTTAGATTTATAAATCCTACTTGCACCCATCTTTTAGATAAAGCTAAGTCTAAATCCAAAGGACATAAACCATTATTGTTCCTTACTTTCTAACTCACTTGACTTTTTCTTCGCGATGTGACGACGTTTGTGTTTTATTTATTTCTCAAGGCAAAACAGCTGCAGGTGTTCTGAAAAGCTCACAACTCACATTCCACCATTGTCTCTACCTGAATATTCTTATACATTTTCTGTTAGAGTTTGTGCTGTCACTTTCTTTCAATATACAATATGCCATTACTCCTCCCCTTCACTGTTTTCCTTCTACATTAAATTACTGAGCTCAAATTTTTCATAATAAACAATCGAACTCCTGCAAACTTTCTCTATCATTATTGATCCATCGTCATAGTGTTCACTCCTTACATCCATGTAAAGGAAAGGCATAAAACAGTATGTTACTGACACTTTACTCGTTCTAATGTGAGATGTTCTACACTTTATATACTGCATGTTACTTTACATTTGTTTTATCTAACTTCTTTCTTTTTTTCCTGAAAGATTCTGGCAATCGATTCTAAAGTCAGATCAAACGACTTTCGAGAAAAGAAAAATTTGTCTACGCTTACTTTAAATTATTTTTAACTGGACATTTACGTCATAAAATCTATGCAGCTAATTTCTATTATTGCAGATTCTCATAAAATATATCACAATGATTCTCTCTCTTCACGTTATCATATTTCCTCAGAGAAATTCTTCTCTGCAGCTCACAAAGATTTGTCCATTTTATAATTCTAATCTTAAAGATTTACCATCAACAACCTCAACATGTTTGTCAGATCAAATCTATATATTCCTATTTAAAACCACAAAGACACTGGGTTATATTATGCTTTCAATATACCCCAGTAATCTCAAACATTTTATATTTATTTGTTTATATTTTATATAGAGCTCTCTATAGAGTAAACTGATTTCTCTAGAGTATATAGGTCTTTGCTTGGATGTAACTTCTTCATCTTCATCCAGTGCCAGGAAGGGCCTACGTCCTGCCCATTGGAGGCAACATCTATTTTCTCGCTTCTAAACTTTTCATCCCAGAGTTCTCTACAAAACTGTTTCTCGACACAATGGTTTCCAATGAAAATCCTTGAGTATTACGCCTCCAGGTAAGGTTTTCACCATTTCAGTGTGACCAGCATCTTCTTCCATCCATCCTTTAAACTCTTTTTTTTCTAAAGTTCCCCAAAAGATCATATTTCCAGGCGCATAAGCTTCCACTGCAGGTTCTGGAGATTCTGCAAGAAATTAAATTAAAGTGTCGGATTACTACCTTGTATATATATATATATATATATATATATATATATATATATATATATATATATATATATATATATATATATATATATATATATATATATATATATATATATATATATATATATATATATATTACACTCATCATTTCCCACATGACTGAGGGGTGGTGTCAGTTGCAGATTGGAAGGTTCAAATAGTTGAACTCTTCCGGACTGTTCAGATAATTTTAACCTTCTTGAGAATGTCCCACGCACTACTAATCTCCATGTAGTCTTATCGAGCGTCATACTAATGGTCTTTGGTATTAATAGCTCCTTTATCTCATCAAACAACCTCTACCCTCCCGATTTTTACCTGCCACTTCTGAAAATAAACACCCTCTTAGTCACTCTCTCATCATTTATTTAAGCACGTGTCCATACCATCTCAGTATACCCCTTGATTTACTACTTGCACCAGACATCTCTCCTAACAGTACATTTCTATTTTCCTTATATTTCTAATACAATTCTTTCTCTTTACCTTACAAATATCTCTTAAGAGCCTTTCGTTTCCAAAAACATTAATCCTTTTGTCGTCTTAGAATATAATTCCACGATCTTATCGATCCCTTTCGTTTATTTGGAGCCCCAAAATTCATCCCCAAGTATTTAAAGTGTGCATTTTGTGTTAGAGTTTCTCCATTCACCTTTATTATATCCAACCCAGATTGTTAATCGTCTCCTTTTTGTTGTAGTAATTTTGATAATTTTATTTTAGCAGTAATTTTTTATTGTTCTTCTTTTATACTTCTCTTTTCATTTAACTTCATTTCGAACCCTCTTGCCTGGCTATTAATATCCAAATATCTTGTCAAAATTTTTTTTTCCTTTTAATAATAACACCCAAATCTTTGCTTCGCCATTCCCTATCTTTTCTTTTCCATTTATAACCAATCTTTTGGAGGCAGCAAACTTGCCTTGTAATAATCACTATTGTTTCCTTGAAATATTTCCACTCCCTTTGCACACCTTTTACCTCCCATTCTTTCACAATTCCACATTTTCTGCTAATAACGCTTCGTATTCTGTTGAATATTCTTCATTTTCTAATTTCCCTACCCTTGTAACTTCAATACTCTTGTCTTTTCTTCCACATTTCTTTCACTTTTACCTTTGCTTCTACCAAATATTGATCGGTTATACCACATGACTGCTTCTCTCAAGGCTTTTACATTTCTTTCACTTTTACCTTTGCTTCTACCAAATAGTGATCGACTGCTTCTTTCATGACTGAAAGACTTTCACATTCAACAAATTATCTTTCTCCATTTGTTTTGCATATATATAACCAAGCACAACACGATCACCGATCACTCCACTAACCCATGTATATTTATGTATATTCCTTTAGTTAAACTATGTGTTTCCTATTATCATATTTATAGCTGCACATAATTCCCTCAACTATTACCCATTTTCGTTCTTACTTTCTTCTCCAAAAGGGCCAACTATTACTCTAATTTCTACCTCATCCAGCCTTGCATTTAATTCACCGAACAAACACACTTTTGATCAATCCTATTAAAACTATCCAAACATTCATTCAGATCTTTCCAAAACATTTCTATTTCAACTTCTGCACTGTCATTTACAGGGGCATTTGATTCGTTTCAATGTCGTCACGGTGGAGCGCAAATTTCACCATAACTTTGTTTCCAATTCTACATTTATATAAAAAAATGGTTGGTATAGAATTATGCCATCTGTTTGCACTTGGCGGAAGGATCGGACCGTCACCGATCTCACAAGGTAATACTTTTAATTCTTGGTTAGTAGATGGTCCACCAGTACTCTATACTAATAATAAATTAAAGGTATTGATTAATGGTAGCCGGAGTTTCGCTGACAAAATTTGAAAAATTGTCCTTAATTCCTCATTTGTGTTCCGATTCTCTCATTTTTTCCCTTGAAAATAACAAAAACATATGGTTAGCTATCGAGAGAAACCTACCAGTTCACGTTCCGCTCTTTTTTTACCTTTGTCTGAGTTTAGTATCCCTACGCGACATCAGTCCCACTTCCTGTGCGCTATAGCTCTAGTACTATTTGCTACCTAATATCAATGATAACCTTACTCCTCTTCAATCCTTTCTTCATCGCAAATCATTCGTTCCGGGATCCGGTTTACTCAATGCGTGATAGATAAAACTCTCCTCCAAAAGATGAAGCAATAATCTATATCTATAAGTATTAACCCATTCTCAATATAAAAATAAGTAAACTCTTTTGCTTTATTTTTCTAGGTGTTTTCTTTCTCTCATTACATAAGTTATTTCCGCCTTTATACAAATATATTATTTACTTTAAATAAATACTAAACAGATAATTATTCATTTGTGTATAATAAACTTGTTGTGTTGAATTATCAAATGTACTCCTCGCTGAGTCATTCCTTATTTAAAGTTCCATCTGTCTAAATATATAAGTTCTATATATCACATGTATAGGTTTTCTATCCAATATGCTAAATGGGACTATAAGAAACGGAGAAAAAAACTTTCTCCAAAATGAGTGTAAAAGAATAAGTACTAAATATAATTACAGGAGGACTGAATATATAATATATTTATATATTATTTACATATTATTATATATATTAACATAAGAAATTAGTATAAATAAAAACTTGTCTAAATTATAAATACCTAAATTATATTAAACAGCTAATTAATTAAAAGATAAAATCTTTATATATATAATAATAATATATATATTATATATATATATATATATATAT
>JABUQX010081443.1:22500-25690 GCA_015478945.1 Trachelipus rathkii
TTTAATCTCTTATAATGAAAGATTTATAATATCTATTCTCTATAACCTTCATCCATCACACAACCAAACACACCACACAACTCACACACACACACACTACTCTGAACCCCACATGTGTGAAATGCTATCACACACACACACATCTTACCGCTCACACACATGCACACACATACACAAACAACACACCACACCTATATACAAAAGCGCCTACATACAAAATAATTAAAGTATGTATAAAAATATATTAAAGAAAAAAATTCCTCTTAAACAAAATGCAAAGCTTTTGGACCAAAATATGATCAGCTAAACTTTTCAGTCGTTTATCCAAAATGTTTTAATTCGTTTGATCATTTGGGAAAAGGGAAAATCTCATCGTTAGACTCATTCTAATGAGAAATAAAAATAAACTTTACAAGCTCTAAAACTTGCAGACGTTTTATTTTGCTATAAACTTTTATGACACCTTATTTTTATAACAACTTAAAATATAAATAATGCTTTAAAAACTGATGACATTTTAATATAATTCATTAAAGTAATGTAATTTTAAATGCTCCCACTTTCTTTAATTTAGTAACATAATATTACAAAATGAGGCAAAGTGTTTCGATTAAGAGTATATAACATACCTCTTAATTATCTGAGCTTTAAACAGCGAAACAGTTCGTGTTTTTGCCTCTAAGATGTAATTAGGTGACTTTTCTCATTTAATCAATTCGTGTTTATGCAAATTGAGAAAGACTCCATTATCTACGAAATAATAACACAGTGATCTTCAAAAATTCATTGCCTACATCTAACTATCTATTTATCTATTTTGACTGTATACTTTAACTTTATCTATCTATCTATCTATCTATCTATCTATCTATCAATCTACCCTATCTATCTATCTATTTGTAAACCTTTATATATATAATATTATATATTATTATAATACATTATATATCATATATTATATTATATATATATAATATAATATTATATATTATATATATATAATATATATTATTTATAATATGTATATTATAATATATATACAAATATATATATATATATATATTAATTAATATATTATTATATATATATTAATAATATATCATATAATATTATATATATAGTATATATAATAATACATATATATATAATACCCCCTTTCGGCGCTATGGGCCCTGCTACTACCTTATTTATTATACACTTTAAGAAATGTCTGCATGCCGTCAGTTTCTGGTTAATCTTAAGTGGTTTATATATATATATTTATACTATTATCTTATATATATACTAATATTATTATATATATTATATATAACTTCTACTATATATTATATATCTATATACCTATATTTATACTAGTATATATATATATATATAATATATATATATAATCTAATTATATATATATATATATATATATTTATATATATACATGTTATATTACTATATATATTAATATATATCTATAATATAAGCTGTAATACGTGCGTCTCTTCTCTTAAATGTTTACAGAATTACCTATTAACAAAATTAAAAAACTACTAGTTTTTCTTATAATAAACAATTGGAAAGAAAAGGAGGAAGGCCATAACATTGCACAAACTCGTCAATGGAAAAACAAAAACAATCGTGAACAGATTACTTAAAGCTTTAATGATGCCACTCAAAATTGCCTCAATATGTCTTTGAAAATTTATGTATTGGGAATGAATGTTAAAGGGATAAATAAGAGTAACGTTTTTGAAAAGACCCTTTTTGTCACACACTTCTCTAAACTCCTTCACATCATACACTACACCCTTCTGAATCATTCGCCACCAAGGTAGTTATCATTCCGCTATAGTATCATGTTCACTCCATCCTATCCCCCTATCCATTCACCACCCTCTCCCTCCCTCATCATTCCCTGTCTGTCTTCAAACACTCCATAAACAAATTGAAGAGCCACGGCGACATTACACATTTGTCTCAACCCTCTCTCACTCCACATACTCCTGCTCCTCCTAATACTTCCACAGCCACATTCTGGTGCTATCCGTATAAAGGCCCTAATAACCTTTACCTAATTTAGACCCTACTCCATGTTCCTAGCAACCTCCATAATTTCACGCTATGCTCTTTTGTTCACTCCTATCATATGCTTTCTTTTCTTCCTTTTCTCTTTCTGCAGAGTCTAAAAAACACTTCCATTGAACACCTTCCTTCCTTTCCTAGAACCTTTCCTCTTCACAAGCATCTTCATTGTGAATACTTGATGCACACACCCCCTTCCCCTTCCATCCTAAAATTCCTCCTTGTTCTCCCCCATTCTCCTTGTTCTTCCGTTAAATCTCTCACATTCTCAATTAGTATTCTCCCATATATCTCCCATACACATTTCCCTTTACTACACTCAAAAGAAAAATACCTCTATAATTACCACATACTCCATCCTATCCCTTTCCCTTCCTTTATACAGGGGAACCAAACAACCATCCTCCCAATCCTATGGAACCTCTTTCCTTCCTCAACATAAATTGATATAACTGTACACCATTCTCCACCCTTGCCTCCCAATCCTGTAACATTTCCTACTCAGCACCATCTAGACCTGTGGACTTTCTTTTTTTTCCTTTAGTTAACGCCCTATTAATTTCTTCCATTTGTATTTCCATATCTCCTTCCCGTCCCTCTCCACTCCCATCCTCCCCTCTTGAAAAACCTCCTCATCTCTTTCCCAATTCAGTCAATAATCCTCTAAAATATTCCCACCACCTCATCCTCTCCTCCTATCCATTCCCCATTCCCCTCCCTTAACCCTCTCCCCTACCCTCCCTCTTCTTCTTTTTTTATTTACTTCCTTTCCAAATTATTGCTCATCCTGTTTTCAAAATTTTCTGTTCACCTTCTACATTCATTCATTATTTGGCATTTCTTTCGCCCTCTCCACCGCCTCGGTTTGCTTCCACTAACCCCTCTATATTCCTCCCAGCTTTCCCTTTTAACTATTCCCTTCAACTCATTTCAACACTGTTTTATCTTTCTTTCCTTCCCACCCACCCTCCTCATTCCTCTTCACTCTTCCTTTCCTTCTACTTGCTTCCACCTTTTTACTGCCCGATATCCTTCCTGTCTTGTCTGGCTTCTTCACAAATTTGTCTCTTTAAAATTCTCTTCCACTTTCCTTCCTGCCACATCTCTAATTCCCGGTGCC
>JABUQX010081444.1:0-22500 GCA_015478945.1 Trachelipus rathkii
ATGAGAAATTATAATGTTGTAATGTTTGTTTGTAATAAGAATTTGAACTGAGTAAGAATAGGGGGGGAATTTTAGTCTTTGTCGGGGGGGGTTGGAGAGAATTTGTGACAAGGGTGGGTTGAGATCTAACGTGTTTTCTGATAGAATTGAGTCCCACCATCTCCCCAGGTGTGAGGAGATGGGGAGGATGGAAGTTTCATCGTGCAAATGTTGGATTGGGAGTAGGTTTTGTGCAGCCGCTTGAAATTAATTCATGAGGAGCTGTAATTTTTGAGAGAAAATTTTAATTTATTTGTGTTCGATTTTGAGAGAGCTGGACAATGCTTGGATGAGGCATAGTTTAAAGTTTGTTATCTAATGATTGTTTATTTAAGTTGTGCAGAGAGATTGTGTGTTTTCACTAGTCGCTTGAAGTTTGTGTTTTGAGAGGGGTTTGAGGGTTTTAGTTTCGTATGGGTTGAGGAAGTGCTTTGGTCGATGGGGGGGGGGAAACGTTCAATGTGTGTGTATAGGTAAGTCTAGTCTTATTTGGGAGCGTTTTGTATTATACGAAGGGGGTTGTTGTATCATGAGGATGTATTATAGGAATGGTAGGGAGGAATTAGGTTGACGGTCATGTTGTTAAAGGGTGAATGGAGGATTTAAGGGAGGTGCACTGTCATTACTAGTATTGGAGCTTAACAAATTTTCTAATAGATGTAAATATTCTTGGGTATGTTGTGTGGCTATGTTAACGTCTGGGTGTTGGGAAATAAGACTTATGTCGTCTGCGTAAGTTATAAGTTTGGTGGGTAGGGGTGTAGGTAAATCTGCTGTGAAAAGTTAAAAAAGAATGGAGAGAGAATGGCGCCCTGTGGGACGCCATTTCGTAATTTGATCGAATGGAAGAGGTTGTTTTTGTATAAGTCCTTATCGAAACGGTTGGTGAGGAAATTGGATAGAGGCCATTTTTGTCATTATTTATCTAAGGGGGAGTAGGAGGATTTTTTTTGAACTAAGTAGGATGTGTGGTGGGGCGGTATCGAATGACTCTTAACTTTATGTTATTGCAGTGAGTTTAGATCTGTGAGGAAGGGGATTGGGATTGATAGACAATTATGGATTGTGGTTAGTGTGAGGGAGGATGAGGGATGTAGTTGTAGAGTGGTTGCTTTTTGAAATTCCGTTTGGAAATTCTGGGGAAGAGTAATGGGGATTGGAAAATTTTGTTTAGAATTAATTTTCTTTAGCAGTTTACTAATGGAGCAAAGCAGAGAGTTGGGCGTAGAGTGAGAGGGGGGAGTTTAAGGGTCTTTTTTTGGTTTTGATTTTGGAATTATAATGCTTGTTCAGATTTGGGGGTATGTAGTATGGGCTGCCAATGTATGTTATTGATAAAGATTTCTGTGATTAGGAAGATTGCTTTTTCTCCAAGGTGTTGTTTTATGTGTAGGTTGTATATTGAGTCTGGACCTGTCGCTGTTGAATTTTGGAGGGTTTTAATGGCTTCTATTGTCATTTTGGTTGTGAATGGGGGAGGTATGAGGTGTGGTTCTAATTGGAGTTTTTCTGAGTTGTTTTTTATTTTCTGTCTATCGGGTGGTTGGTTTTCCGAGAGATGTTGGCATGTGGTTTAGCCCCGAAAGAACATCAAAAAAAAAAACCCCTTTGTTCCTGGTTGGGGTTGTTTGGGGTTTTTTGGGGAAGGCAGGAGTTTTGCTTGGGTAAGTGATGGGTAAGGTCATGTGGGGATTGTGGGTAGGGGGTTTTGTTTTTGAGAGTTTTATTATATTTTTTTAAATGAATTGCCAGAGGGTTTTTTCCTTATTGTCTAGGGGTGAGATGTTTATGTTCGTATAGTCGATTTCGACTTATTGGTAGGGTTTTTTTTATATTTTACTTGGGGGGAGGAGGGGGGGGCTGGGTTATGAAGGTTTGGATATTTGAGTGTTTTAGGTTTGCGTTATTTGAGTAGAGAATGTGTGGGGATGGGTACGGGTTGAGCTTTTGAAGGGAGTTTCTTTGTTTAATGAGTTGGTTGATCTCAGGGTTGATTATATTATAATAGTACATAGATATATATATACGGATATTAATATATATAGTATATTCATGATATTATAATATAATAAAGTATTAATAGTTGTTATATAAATTATATTATATATATTAAGTGTTCTATAGTATATATTAAATATGGTGGTATGGCGATGAGATATGGCATAGTGAACATATGCTAAAAGTACAGGCATCCTGAATAGTGGGTGGGTGTAATCCGTAGTTCCCCACCAGTCCGCTGATGTACAAATCGTGCCCGAACAACATCCCATACTGCAGTAGACACTACCTAACCCATGTTCCAGAGCGGGTCTTATGAGTTACCAAGATCATGCAGTCTGGTTTAAGATTTAGTGGGTTACAGTAATATTCAGAGAGGTTCACAACAGTCCTTTAGGCTCGATTTATAGCTGCCAGATGCTCACTATATCAGTGAGTATACTATTTTACTAACTGACGAGTCGAGAGCTTAAAAGTTATTCATCACTAACTACTTATACTATTCACCACAGAAGTTGATAATAATTTTCTGCCAGGAAAACTCGTGTTCCTACTACTTTCCTGAATGAGTTTGGCCAAACCTATGCGTAAAAGAGTTCCTGCGTTCTAGGTATTACCCCTACTATAACTCAGTATCTCTCAACATTGATTCTACTCTCTACTCTCATAAACAGATTAGTCTGCCTGAAACAAGTAAAACGAAAGATATACATGCAAACCAAGATTAACACTTGCCAAACAAAGATTTTATGTCTGAGCAAAAACTATATTGAAGGTCATTTTATATAATATATATATACTATATATATAGTATAATAATATAATAATAATAATAATATAATAATATAATACTATTATATATATATATATATATATATATATAGTATTATATAATAGGATTAATTAAAACTTGTTGAGGCACCTTACTAGATTCAATATGACCTCAGGTTTTATCTCACTATGAATTGGCTCTAGTTTTTATGAGATAATACTCAAGGGTGGATCACAAAAATACATTGATACAACAATTTAATAGTTAAGGTTTGTATAATGTATTCACATTAAAAACACGAAAGCATATTATCAAATTCGTTAGTGAGTAAGTAAATAAAAATGCTAATCAGGTCAAAACATTCAATTCAGTACAAGGAAATCACAATTAAGGCATTACAAATCGCTGTCTATATGTTTGTCTTCTGTGTGCAGAATGTGGACAATCACCTTGAAGGCTCCAACAATAGTATGCCATCATGTGTGTATCCCATCTTTCTTCCATCACATCTTGGATATCTTGATGGAACCCTCTCCCCTTGTCTAACTATACATCCTGATTCATCCGGACGATCTAAGTGACTTATGATAGAAAGTCAGAACTTTTATGCCATATTTAGCCATTCAAATTTTTGAAGTCTGAAAGCATTTCTGTATACGCAGTTCTACATATTGGCAATTACTGGTATGCCCATAAAAGTTCTGAGACAACAAACCAAGAAACTTTTTCACCAAGAACAACAACTTTCACCAAGCAGATGCTTCATATCAGTTCAATTCTGAATGTCATCCTTAGATGATTTGGCGAATTTGAGGGCGCTAAAGATTCCAGCTTGGAGTTTTCTCCTACTCAACCCTGGAGAAAAATCTGCATAATATATTTGAAACAGTTCACCATCTTTTGTCTAGGGGCCCTAACAAATTGCTTCATCAGCCCTAGTTTGATGTGGAGTGGTCTGGAAATAATTTTTTCCTGTCAACCAGTGGTTCGTTAAGTAATTATTTGATGCACCTACCCAGTCAATATTTTCCTTAGCGGGCCATACAACTTTTTCGCAGTGGTCTTTCTTTTAGCCTACTATCCACAGCATATGAAATCAAGGTAAGTTAGTATATCGCTTTTGCTGCTAGTAAGATGTTCGACCATCTTCAAATCAACGCATATAGAACACTGGTGTTCATTATATCTAGCTTCTGCAAGAATCATTCTCAATAATTGTTCGATATTCTCTTTTCGAGTTTTGTTGAGTGACCTATTGGAATCGATTCATAACTATTGCAATTGTTCAATAAAACACACTTCAAGCTTCTCGTTGAACTACCCATAAACAATCGCCAATCTTCTGGTCGGTATTTAGGTAACCCCATTTGGAGTAGGAGTCCAGGGATGTTCATACAGTATACTAGGTCTTCTTCTTCAATGAAATATGGAAGAAGTACTACGCTCTCTTGTCGAGGAAATAAGTTATTTCACTTCGACGTTGAGACACGTTTCTTTTCCACTTAGGTCTCGATGCTAAACACGGGTCAGAATCTTGCTTGGAGAGACTTAAATCTCGTACTAAATCATTGATCTCTTCCTGGGAGAACCGTTGCTGTGTAGAAGTACTTTCTTCATTTCACTACTACCACTTATCTGCACGTGTTGCAGCACCAAATCCTGGATATCGTTCTTATCATCAGACACTGCTATAGGTCTGGGAGTCGTAATGAACGTGAGGATGGGGACATCGTCGGAGTGTGGTATACAGGTCGCCCTGCTGATTCCAAATCCGGATCTTCCAAATTTTACGTTCTCTTGTAACGAATTGATACTTTCCATTAACTCAAGACAAAAATAACAGTCAGCTGTGGTGGATCTCTTTGGCTCCCGCCATATACCATAGGCCCACCAAATTTAAAACCTTTTCTTCGTCCATTTTTCCACTGACGTAGATTTTCGACAACACTTTTTTACAAGACCATATGGGGAGCCAAGACTATCTTGGTCTCCGAGTTTCATTCCAAAGAATGCCAGATATGCTTGCTTCACAAAGTTAGTATATTTCTTCTTGGTTCTCCTGGCAATCTTCACCACAGATGTAGCAAGAATACATTGAGAGCGTTATGTCAACATTACAGGCTCTTCGTGAGAGGTACTCATAGTGTTCCTGAAATAGAAAAAAATAAAAGTAATATATCAAAGGCTTGAATTGATTCAATAGCGAAATAAAACGATATTACTAAAATATGCATTGTAGTTAAAACACGTCCGCAAAGTTAACAAGAAATTCAAAGACAAATATTAAAATTACTATAATATTGAATGAATTATACATAACATAAGATTTTATTATAATCCCGCGTGGCTCATTATCTATTAAATCTATAATTCCTAATAACGTCTCAATGATTTTCAAATCATCATCACTATTTCCTCAAATCCTTTATATGCATCGGGATTTCCGCTACATCTATATTAAAATTTAGAATTTATTCTTGTTACTTTTCCTTTCATCCATCTCGTTGTACACTTATTTTGCAAAGGTCTTACCCACACCTCCTCTCCAATTTTGAACCTTGAATCGCTTCTACCAGAATCCACAGACTTCAATTTTTCAAGTGGATGCCCCCATCTATATTTGAAAATAGACCTATGAGGGACGCTCTTATCTTCTAATCCGTTCTTTGGCGACATATTGTACCAAAACGTCGCCTCCTCCGTGCTAATTCCCCACCTTTCTGCCATTCTCTTGATTGTCCTATGATTTCTCTCTACTATTGCATTGCCACTTGCTCTGTTTGCTGCTCTAAAGACCCGTTCAATATTCCATTTTTTACACAACCTCTCTACATCAGTTGATCTGAACGCCGTACCGTTATCCATCATAAGTTGTTTCATTGGCCCCCTTTCCACAAGCACTTCCTCCAACTTCCTAATGATTTCTCTTGCCGTCTCATTATTCAAAACTTTCCAAATTGCTAATCTTCTCGGTCCGCAATCAACAATTGATAGGTATGCTTCCCTTGTAGATGCGTGACGTCGATCGCGCACCCTTCCTCCAATTCGCCTGCTTTACTCCTAATCCCCTTTCCCGAACCTTTACTGGCGCAGGATCTATTTATATTTGCACGCTTTGCAATCCTTCACGCATTTCTCCACCACTTTCCTCGTGGCTTCCGGTATAACCATCTTCGTCAGATACAAGGTTCTATTCAACCAAAAATGATGTTTTTCGTGCAAATCCTTAACTTCCTTTTCGACTTCCTTTTCTATATTCGCGACGGCAGCAATTTCCTCTTCCCTCTGCTCTCCTTCTTCGAAAATTCCCATCCAAGATTTCCTGACTCTGGTTAAACTATCAGCTTTATTCATCTTGATCTTACAAACTTTACACTCACTGATAACCCGAACTCTATTATCAGCTGACTCAGAACCCCCAATCTTCTCTTGATTAGCATTTCTGCTGAGCCTCTTGTTTTCACTCTTCTTTCCATTGTAATTGCTGAACCTAACCAATTGACTACCGTCATCGAATCTGTTTTAATTTCCAGCTCTTTCAGACCCCACTTTAATGCCAAATTCACTCCTCCAATAACCGCTTCTAATTCTGCAACGTTAATATGACCCACGTCGTTCTTCTTTCTGATCCACGATCCGTCTTCAACAATCTTTCCCCCAATTTCCAACGCCGCCCCTATGGCCAGATTGCTTGCATCACACCATACTACTCCCTTATCTTCATCCGAAACCCTCCAAAAACCCTTTACTGGGTCTCTTTCCTTCACTTCCTCTAACATTTCCTTTAATACTCGAATGACCTTATCATCGACCAAATCATTCCAACTCTTTCCTTCCACATGTCTTTTCAAATAGCTTGTAGCTACCCTTAGCCAACCTACATCCGGGTAGTGTCCCACCAATTTACCACAAATTGAGAATACTTCTCTTTCTTAGAATAGATTTCCCTTCCTTCTAGGTCTTGGGTAATTTCACCACTCTTCTAAACTAATTTCCCTTCTTTATTTTTTTATTATTTTTCAATCCTAACACACTGTTATCCACAAGACCTTCTATTGGTTTCGTCACCAATTTCCCTACTTTGTTTTTTATTATTTTAAATCATAACACTCCTACGATGTCTTTGTTCACAATTATGTCATTGATGTAATGGCTGGTCGCTTCTCTTATTCTTTCATCCTGTGCCAAAACCTCTCTCAAAATTCTCATCATTATCCTTGGAGCGCAATTTATTCCGAAACCCAATCTAGTTAAGTAATACATCTCTAATTTAAACTTCACCACCTGATATTTCCAAAGACTTTTGTCTACCCTCAACTGCAGGTACGCCGCTTTCAAATCCACTATCTTAATTTTGCCTTTTTTTCTCCTCCAAACCCTCAGAGTTTCATCAAATGCAACTATCTCATCTCCAGTATGGCATTCTATATGATTGTTTAACTTCCTGAAGTCCAACACTGGCCTTATTTTTCCTTTAGACTCTTGGTTCACTGCCATCATTGGAATCACATTCTTTCTCTCCTTCTCACCCTGTTCCACTTTCTTTAAAATACCTTCTGAGATCCATCTCTCGACTTCAGTATTAAACTTCTCTTTTATATCTCCCTTCATTGTTCCCTCATAACACTCCACAGAGTTCTTCCAATCCGGACTCCTGCCTTCTTTCCATTTCCACCGCACTTCCCAATAATTCCCATCAAAATACGCATCAAAGTCCCTATCTTCTATTTTCAAAGTTTTCCTCCCTTTTACCGCCGCAACCCGAATATCCTTCCGTTCCTCCTCAATACAAAATCTTACTCCATCTCTCTTCAATTCGACGCCCCAAGTTGGAATATAATATCAAGTCCTTAAGATCATAGTCCACACCATTATTAGCTCTTCAGTCAACTGCTACTTCCTTCTCAATTATCTCCTCCCCCTTATTTGCTACCTTTTACTTTTCCCCTTTTTCACGGCTCATTTTTCTACCATGAAAGCAGGTACTCGATATCCTTCTATTTTCATCTGCAACAATTCTTCCTTCCACCACAGAAAGAGAACATCCGAATTTCCACTAGGCCTCTTCCCCTTTCTTTCCATTTAATAAACTATTTTGTATAATAAAGTAATTTTCTTCGGAGATTCGCCTCTTCAATGCTCCGACGAGTTCCGGCCTCCGAAGCAAGCTGAGCCGCCGGTTCTCGGTTTCCCTATCGGTTCCTCTGAGCATTCTATTGCAACAATGACCTTTCTTTTTGCCACAATTCTCCAGCAATTGAAAATTTCTTTTACAATGTTTCCTCAAAGGTAGCTGGCCCTCCCGCTATTGAGAAACATTGTAATCCGAAGCTCTTGAAATACTTTTTGAAAGAGATTCGTTGTCCTCCTTTCGCCTTAGCCGCGGCAATAAGTCTTTCATTTTCTAGTCGTTAGCAACGCTCGCGTCCGTTGATATTATTTTCCCAAATTCCAAATCTCTATTTTCAGGGCATATTGCTCGAACTCTTTACGACTGACTGTTGGCAAGGATCCGTAGTAAACAATATATGCTCTATTCGTAAGCCACACAGCTATGTTCATCCCTTCTTATGTTGCGCGCCTATTGCGAGGCTCTCAAACCTCCTACAGCTCTGGGTCTTACCACAATACATTTCAAACCGGCTCTCCCAGACTTCCCATTTTTATGTGCAAGCTCACCATAACGCGCGGGCACCACTTAACTATTGCTTCCGATTCTCATGCCCAATGGGCCTCACTCCTTTCAACAACGATAGCCTCTTGAACGCTTGTGTATCTCGACGTCTAATTTTTCTGGATACTCCGCTCGCATCCGATTTGCTAATTGAAAAACATGAGCCACTGCTAAAGCATTCCCCTTCTAAAATGTACGGACAATTTAGTCGGTATACATGTAACTGCCTATTGCGTCTTCGTCTCTCTCTCACTCATGAGGTTCAGTGCTAACACGGCCCTTGTTTACCGTATGTATCCCAGAATAGCCTTGTATAAGCTCCAAGCCTCTACGTCTTCTCGCTACCATCATAACTGCACTTCCCATTTTCAGAGACGCTTGTATCGTCTCTTTGTATCTGTGTACACTTCGTTTTTATTCTTCTGGCCCGGATAGCTTGTAGTTAAAACACGTCCGCAAGTTTCAAGCTTTAATCAAGACAAATTAAATTATATAAATTAGTTTGAATGATTATACAAAACATTGAATTTTATTTATTTAAATCCGCGGTGCTCGATTATCTATTAATATCATATATTCCTAATACATTGCATTAAAAAAAGATATTTGTATAAGAGTAAATCTGAACACCCTGTATCCCAAGAACTAGAGCCAATCTTGGAAAACTAATGGTCATTTCTGAACTCAGCACACCCGATATACTATAAATTCGATATAAAATATCCTTGGCAGCAAAAAAAAAAAATTCTTCTTTTGTTGCCAGTGAATTTATCTCTAAAATATAAAAACCGTCAGAAATCCTAAAACCAGTCCAAATCGAAAACCACTCTTATAAAAAAAATGAAAACGATGTTGGCTTTTGCATTACAGATCACCGGGATAAAATTCATCTTACGAAGTGGAACACCTGAAATTTTTTAATGGCGTGTCGACCATTTGTACTAGTTTCCGCATCAACTTCAATAGATTGTGCCCAATCAATCAAAGTTGCCGAATAACCCACCAACCACCTTTCCGATAGGTTGCTGGATTATTACAACTCTTTCGAATCCACCACAAACTCTTCTTTCGAGATTCCCGACACAGCATTCTAATGGTTTCCATACCCTACCGGATGAAATGGATTCCAATTCCCAAATGGAGCTTCTTGCTCTTCTGAGAGTTGGATGGAAAACCGTTCAACGCAAGCGCTCTAAGCGTCCTACTTCAGTCGACGTCATGAAAGGAGATCAAGAGGTCTCCTATCCTAACGCAGCTTTGATTTAACGATTACTTTGAATGAAGTACGTTAGTATGAAAATTCGTATTTATGTATTCCCTTTGAAATTATTTCGGTTTCAGGTATCCTTTACGTCAATGAAATCTAAATGAAATCTCATAATTAGCTTAATGAAATCTCATAATTAGCTAAAGTACCTTGAATTTTCCTTCAATATCATTTCTGTTAAACGTAACCATGTTTTTCTGGAAATTTATATATTTTCGCTAGTTGTAATTTTTTAATTTTAAAATTTTTCAGCAATTCACAAGTTTTGAAATTTTTTTAGATTAAAACATTTCTTAATTTTTTTCCCCTTCTCTCTATTTAGAGGTTTTAATCCTTCATCCAGGTCCAAACCTTGGACCTATGGCATGAAGGATTCATAGGTACTCCATAGCAAAATTCTTAGGATTGCCAGGCTTTTTTTGATTACCTACATGACCATATCCTTCTCTACGATGTTGGGTAATTTTTTTTAATATGTGGTCATGCTTTTCTTCATCACTCCAGTCCCTCCAATAACTTTTGGTACAATTTCAACATCTTCCATCCCCCACATTCTTTTCAACAAATTTTTCAACGAAACTTGCGGTTGCGCAATTGAAAACAAATTTAAACCATTGCTTAATTAATAATAATAAAATAAATAATAATATAATAATAATTAAATAATAATTTAATTAATAATAATTAATAATGAATAATAATATGTATATGATTATTATTATTATTTTTTATTATTATTATTATTATACTTATTATTATTTATTATTATTTATTATCTTTATTATTTATTATTATTATATTATTATTCATTATTATTTATTATTAATTATTATTATTTTTATTATTTATTATTATTTTATACTGAAAATTCTAAATTTCTGGTGTCGTTAATGTGCCAATTAGCCGTCTGTTTACAAAAAGTTACCAGGGCGGGGGGAAGAAGAACCCCTTGCTCCCCACCACCCCACTTTCGCCATCCCTCGCCCCTGTGGAAACTGGAAAATCCGACTGAAGGTTGGCTTCTAATTATTATTTCGTGCTTGTTAATTGAATCTTTAGAAACAGCAAGTTTAGATTTTTGGGAATTAACCAGTTTCTGCATTTTCTCCTGTTAATCTCATCCTTTTTTCGTCGTCATAAATTAATTCAGCACTGCTGAAAAGTTGCTCTCTTGGTATAGTACTAGGATGGCATGACAAATTATCTTTTAGCCAATCATCTTTCAACTCTTTGAAGTTATGTTCGTTCTCTCTCCATCACAGTAGATCATCTTTAGGATCGATCCTTTTTTCTTTTTGATATTTTGCTATTTCATCAAAAAACTTTCATTAAGCTCTATTTCTGTATGATCATCAGTACTTTATGTTGAATGTTGCTTTATTTCTGCAGTTTAAATTCTTTAAGGATGTCTGTTAATAGATATATCTTTTCCATATTCTGAAGAAGGTTCATTACATTGTTTTGTTATTAATTCCTGAAACTTCCTTCAAAGCATAAGAAGTTGCAAAAAATTTCCCTTTATTTCGAGGATCTAGATACGTTGCGATGGAATACAAGAAATTTCTTTCCAAATTATCAAATCTTCGAGTTAACTCCGAATTTAATGTTTGTACAGCTGATTTAATTCGCTCTTCAGCCTCCAATTCTAAGGTCTGGCGAAGAATTTTAGCGACACAATAAAAGGAATTAATTGTGATATAGAGGACGAAATGAAAGCTTAACTGTTTAGTAATCTCCTCAAATATCTCCAATAGGTAATACATTTTTCAATTATGGTAAAATCAGAACTGTAAGTTGTTCTTATCTTAAGAAAGTGTGTATATTGTGGCGAAAACACGAAACCGCGTCGCCCGTATCACTACACAAGCTCAGAGCAGTACATAACACCAGATAGCACCCTTTTTGGCGCTTTTCCGTCTGCGCTCGCCCCTCCACGTACGGTCCCCTTCCGTTAATACCCACTTACCCGCCATCATCCCCACACTGATTTATCAAACACCTCGTGTTAGCCCGGTTACCAGCATACCTCCCCTCCGTTTCTATACTCATCAGCTCGCTCCAAAAGTAGCTTCCATAGGCCCCTCTGTTTCTCCCAAACCTACCATTAGTGCCAACGCGTGTCATCTCGACCATCGACGTCCTGGCCGGCCTACCATGCCACAAGCATGCTAAAAAATAGTAAAGACAAACGAAAATCCTTTGTTTTCTATAATAAAGAGAGAATTAAATTTTTAATTAGCATCAAGAGATATTTTTAAAAAAAGACTAACTGCTCGCACCGAGAACCGTAAGTTGCTTGTGATGGTAAAAGACGTCCAATTAACAACCACAGTTTCGCCAGCTCTGCCAGTAGATACAGTGACAACCAGCTCGGTTTGCGGTCTGTGAGGAAAATGTGCGCGTTGCTCCGCAATCTTGGCGGGTGCGTTGATTCGATCCCGTCACTCAAATCCTTATTGATATCTATATGACGCCGTACACTATGTACTATATATACTATAGTGTATATATATATATAGCCTATTATAGTATACTATTATCGACCTATATTATATATACTATATATTTATATATGATATTTAGTTTATAGCTCCTATATATTATATATAGTACCTACAACATTCATACTGATACTTATATATTATATATATATATATATATACTATTATTATATATACTGATATATATATATAAAGTATATATTAGAGAGAGAGAGAGAAGAGAGAGAGAACGCCTAGTGGCGCAGGAGGTTGCAGTCGCCGCCTCTTCATACGAGTAGGGACGCTGGTTGCAAACCCTTCCGTCTGTAGCAGTTGTGGAAGCTCTTTATCTTACCTGGGGGCTCTCTAGAATTTTTAAACTCGACCTCGCAAGAAAAACACGGTGGTGGTGCTTTGGTTGGGATTAGTCTCGGCCATTAAAGTTCGATTCCTGGTGCGCGTCCCCGGTGCTTACACCCCTGCATGCTGCCGCTAGAGGATTATAAGTCAACTGTTATAAAGGTAAAGTATATATATAGTATATATTATTATATATACCTCAATATTCATGTTATATATAACTAATATATAGTAACTTAATATATTTGTAATTATATATCTATAATGTGACTTAGAATATATACTATTACTTTACTATATACTTATATAATATTTGCGGGTTCAATAATTTCTTTAAATATTTTAACATCTTCATTTCTTGAGTTTTAAAAATTTCTCTTTAAGTCATGTGAGAATAGACGACTTGCGGGCCCATTTTCGGCGTAGTATAATCTCAAGTGTGAGTTAAGCCCCGTGATTAACTGGTTCAATATTACGTGCGTACACATATTCTCCGTTTAATAATATATATATATATATATAATATATATATAATATATACTATATATATATATATATATTATATATTTTATAAAAAAATATATATATAATTATATATATATATATATATATATTATTGGATGTGCTTGATATTGGTATTGGCCAGTATTGGCCATTTTTCCGGGTATTTGGTGATTGGCTTCTAAAGGGTATTTGCATTTAGCACAGGTATTGGATTGGTCAAATGTGTCAATACTGTTCAGTCCTTATAATGTTTTAAAAAAAAAAAAAGAAAAGAAACAATATGTTAATTGCTCTTGAAACTTCCCTTAGAGAAGTTTATAAAAATATAAATAATAGGTTCTGGCCTTTTGCAGACATAATATCTTTAAATAGGAAGTATTGGTATCTTTGGTTTAATCAGGTGGATTAAGCCTGATTATTCATGTAGAGAGACCGCTTGCAGGCACTTTTGGGATCAACAACTGGTCATTAGACAGATTTCAATATTACAGTACAATATTTTCGTTATATATATATATATATATATATATATATATATATATATTATATATATATATATATATATATATATATATATATATATATATATATATATATATATATATATTTCAATATTATTATATATTATTACGAGTGGCGTAAGCTAAGGTCAGTTTGCGCGCCCCCGCGACTTATGTTTGTGCGGCCCCCTTTAGTCATGACGGGGTGAAGAGTTTTTGGACTTGAATGACAAAAAATTTCCACTTGTTCATATCAAAGAAAAATCACATTAGCCTTACAAAAGAACCAGAGTGTTTTACAATGAAAAAAAGGTTTATTTAATATTATATATATATATATATATATATTATATATCATATATATATATATTATATATATATAATATATATATATATATATATATATATTAATATATATATATACTTTATATATATATATATTATATATATATATATAAAAGAGATGCGCATTTTTAAAAACTACTTTAACATTACTGTTATTTGTTAAAGTAAAGCAAAAACTTAATAATAAACAATACAACATTTGTCATTACTTTTAACTTTGACATTAATAGTCTTCTAAATGGCTCATTAATCCCCTTCATAGCCTTGCCCTCTGCACTTTTTAATTGAAGATGTTATTGCTCACCAAAAAACTACACCACTTCACTTTCTAAACCTTCGGCTTTTTGATTTGTTATGGGGAAATGACTCATTAATTTGAAGCTTCTTTTCATCGTAATTGATGCAGACATATCTTATTACTACTGACAGTTGGTCAGTTTTAGAAATATCTTGGGTCGTATCCAAAATAAGAGAAAAAAGGGCGCATCTTGAGTTACACTTATTATGTCACGGAGCACATGTTGTGAAGCCAAACTAATGAGTTCATTCTGAATAGAAGCACTCATATATTTTGTTCTGCTTTTCTCATTCTCCAGGTGACTTTTAAAAAGCGGGTCATACCTGGATAACAAATCAATATTGAGAAAGTTTCCAGATTTACTCTCAATGTTTCTTGTATCTTCACGATGCCCTCTGAATGCTAAATTACAAGTTGACATCATTATTATGACGTCCAAAATTCGCTTCAGTATTTCACGCCACTTCGCTACATCTTCTTGTAACATACACTGGATATCTTTCCGATTTTTCCTTATACTGTAGGTTACACATGCATTCAAGTGAACTTTACTCATTTCATGTTCTTTAATTTTCTTACTTAAACCCTGCCAGAGCTTTCATTATGAAGTTTTCATCGAAAAAGTGCTCATCCCTCTTGCCCGCCGTGCGCCCTCTCGGCTCCTGCGCCCCCCCGCACCGCGGGGCTTGCGGGGGCGTTATTTACGCCACTGTATATATATATATATATATAATATATATAGTATTTATAAATATAATATATATATATATATATATATATATATATATATATATAGACAGATTTCAATATTACGGTACAATATTTTCGTTTTATATTGAATATTTGTTTGGTTAAACTTAATTCATGTAGAGAGACCGCTTGCGGGCACTTTTGGGATCAACAACTGGTCATTAGACAGATTTCAATATTACGGTACATATTTTTCGTTTATATATATATTATATATATATATATATTATTGAAATATATATAGATATATATAATACCTTATATATATATATATATATATATATATATATATTATCATTACTATATATTATATATATATATATATATATATTATGTTGCGGTAGAAAATTTACTTTTTTTATTGAACATTTGATGGTTAAGCTTCAATTTCTAAAGTAAATTTTCAATAATTTAATGTATGAACTGAGTAAATAGGCTGCAATAATAATTAATAGATATTTTATACACCAAAATAACGAACACGGCTGGTCAGGGGAAAATTTGCACGATTTGGTCAGGGGAAAAGTTTTAGTGTGAACCCTATATATATACATATAATATATATATAATATAATATTATATATATATATATTATAATATTATATATATATATATGTACTAAGTAGTTATAATATAATATACTACGCTCCCTACCTATATTGATATGCGGTCAGATGTTTTCGATTTTTTATTGTACAACCTCTTATGTTTCGTCCTAAATCATTCTGTAACTGAGTCCGAGACCACTTGCTCGGGCGAACTTTATTTGCAGATAATTCAAGTGTGTAGATTATGCGCTGTCCCATATGTATTAGTACGTAGATGGAGGACCGTTTGTGGTTCTCGTTCAATACTTTGGTCTATTCAATCCTCTCGACTGAAACACCCAGGCAGATTTAATCCTATTGCAGGAAAACTATTTTCGTTCTACCTTATATGATATAATATATATATTATTACTTATAAATAATCTGTAACCCAGCCTTTCTATTGATTATATACGTTTATATATATTGATATTATAACTTAAATATATATGCTGTATATATATATTAATTATATCATTACATATATAATATATATATTATTTATATTACTGGTACAATATTTTCGTTTTATATTGAAATATTTGTTTGGTTTAAACTTGTTTCGATTCATGTTAGAGAGACCGCTTGCGGGACTCACTGTTGTGGATAATCATGGTGGATATTAAGCCCGTATCGTACTTTCATGATTAAGAGAGACTGACCGCTTGCGGCACTTTTGGACTCTACAGCTGGAAATTCAGAGCAGATCCTCTTCATAATTATCTTACGGCCGGTCACAAAATTTCGCAGTTTTATAATATACTAGTCGTAGTATAATATATATATATATATATAATTAACTCGTAATAATATAGCCTTCTATATAACTATTTATATCTCAACTATACATAAGATCCTATATGACTCATACTAGTAAGTCAATGATAATGCGTACTACGTATATACCTATATTCATTATATATTATTGTCGCCAGGGTACAATAATTCTCAACCTTTTTAAATTAAACATTTCTTTGGTTAAAACTTCTTAAATTCATGTAGACGAGAGACCGCTTGCGGCACGTTTTTGGGATATCAAGTGGATTAAGCCTGATTATTCATGTAGAGAGACCGCTGCGGGCACTTCTTTGGAATCACCAGACCTGAACACCATTACCATTCAAATTCTTGCGGAGTGTGAATTATTTTGTTTCATTAATATCTGCACTATTATAATATATCATAGAAGTATGATACCTAGTAATTATTATATATACTATACCCTATCAGATTTAGTAATCACTATACTACTATATTAACTATTATGCGCACACTATTATCACGTAATCGATCTATATTTGATACCTATACTACGTTACATTATATATATTGCGGGGTTTACAATATTTTCTTCTCTGTCTTACTATTGAAAACCACATTAGGTTTCGTGTAAACCGTTGTCTAATTCATTGTTAGGATAGGACTGCTAGCGGGGCAGCTTTTGGGAGCATTATCCAGGTGGCTCGATAATCCGTGATTATTCATGTAGAGAGCCCGCTGCAAGGTGGCACTATTTGGGACATACATATCAACAACTGGACACCAAGACAGTTTTCAATGCTTACGGCTAACAATTATTTCGGTGTTTATCATTTGAATATTTGTTTGGTTAAACTTGTTGATTCTGTAGAAGAGACCGGCTTGCGGGCACCTTTTGGGATAAAATCAGGTGGATTAAAGCCTGATTATTCAATGTAGAGAGACCGGTTTGCGGGCCCACTCTTGGAATCAACAACCTGGTCATCAGACAGATTTTCAATATTACGGGTACAATTATTTTCGTGACCGTACCTTATAACTTATATAGTTATACCTAGTATAAGAATTATATTATTCCGCCTGCGCTTCCTAATACTAATATATAGTATATATACTTAGCCCTATAATATCATATTATCTATATCTATATATATATATAGTATAATTATCATATTCATCTATAACTATATCTACGATAGCGTGGCGTTACAGTTCGCTTGATATATCATATGGCGGGTTCAATGTTTATCGATTTTTTATTGAACCTTTTGTTTCTTTAAACTTGTAGACGAGACGCTTCAGGCGGGAACCTTTTTGAGATAATCAAGTCAGAGTTTAAGTGCGCTGATTTATTTCATTGAGTACGAGACCGCTCTGTTGTGTGCAATTTTCGGGTAGTGCTCAATACTCTGAAACACGCCAGTGCCACGATCTGGTTCTTAATTATTTAAAGGTGAAATCATTGTCGTTTCTCATTATACTAGAATACTGTCTTAATACTACTGTAAGTATACTATAATTATATATTACGTCACTAGTATTCATTATTAGACTACGCTAGCGCTTTATATATATGTAGCTATACGAGAGCCCTAATACTAATTCTTCAGTCATGTTCACCATTCTCCATAGCTATAGTGTATTATATCATATGATATATTATCAGTCAATATTATTCTATGTAATATAATCACTATCTAGCTACTATATATATTGCTGCTTAGGTAAGCGAAATGAATTCTCTCGAGTTTATATATTTGAGAGAACACGTTCTTTGGTTAGGACTTCTCCCTCTCAAGTTCATGTAGTAGTAGCACCGTCCTTGCGGGCACTTTTGGATCATCAAGCGGATTTAAGGCCTCGATATTTTACTTGTAGAGGAATAGAATCCCGACATTGCTGGGCACTTTTTGGAATTCATCCAATCTGGAATACATCTCACCGACCCATCACGTTTTCTATACATTTGCGGCTGAAAAGTATTTTTGTTTCTCGCACTCACATTCATACCATATCTACTTATAATTATATAATAACTATGTTATTATAGTTACTTGACCTATTATATATGATTCTATACGTTCACATTATAGGTCAACCCCTTCAATTATCCTATCTGCGCTCACTATCATCGTAGCCTATATTATATACTCAATATGTTATATATATAATATACTCACTTACTACTATTTAATATATGCGGTACAATATTTTCATTATTATTTTAGATTCTCTTGATACAGTATAGGTACTGCAGACAGACGGACTGTTACTTTCAGTGTCTAGATGAGGATCTGCCACGGGCACAATTTTGGGATTAATCAGGTGGATATCACTTCACTGGATTATTCACTGATAGAGAAGACTCTGCTTTGCAGTGCCATACTTTTGTGGGTTTTCATGTCTTCAACAAGGTTGCTGAACTCCAGACATTTCTATGATACTGGGAATATCAATGATAATTAAGTTCGTTCTTTTATATTGATAATTATTTTGCTTTGGTGTATAACAAATGTTTGATCCTTGGGAGGGGGGGCAGTGAGTTCGGGGCATTTTTGGCGACACTAATTACAGGGTGGATGTAGAAGCCTGATTTTAGTATGTAGAGAGACCGGATTGCGGGTCACTCTTGGTACTATAAACCAATCTGGGACTCAGTGACAGATTTTCAATATTACTGGGTACAATTATTTTGTCTGTACCTAGTTACCTTATACTTATATATACGTAATAACATATACTACTTAGTATAATAGCTACATACAGTAATACGTATATTTAATCCACGCTATATACGATAAAGTCATGTATATACTACTGTATATGATATATAGCTTATATATATTATATGCGGTTCCATGTTTCCTGGTATTTTCAGTGTACCACCTTTGTTGTCGTTTTTAAACTTTTAGAGAGACCTGCTTGCGGGACACTTTTGAGTTATAACTCTTCAGCTATATCTAAGCACCTGATGTATCTCGCATGTATGAGAGACCGCCTTGTTTGTGTCAATTTAGGCTTTATCATTCTCAACTGAACACCAGGCAGATTCTAATATTTACATGCAGAGTTTGAACAATTTATATTTTCGTTGTTCACTGACGCTATACTATATATGAGTTTATAATTACGCGTATATATATTATTTACTAGCTATACTCATATTCAGATATAACTATTAATATATACCTGTATCTTGGAAGGACCCGGGTCTATATTTATTTATTCTACCGTAGTACAATATTTTCGTTTCTATATTGAATTATCTTGGTTTTGCGTTAAACTTGCTTGAATTCATTGGTAGAGAGACCGCTTGTCGTGGGCATGCTTTTTGGATAATCATCAGTGGTTATTAAGCACTGCCATTACATTTATTTGCATGTTTAGAGAGAACCCGCTTGCGGGGCACTTTTGCTTCGTCTACGGAGTATACGTGCAACCAGCGCGGGCCAAGGTTCCAGATCAGATTTCCAAGATGCTACGGTACAGGATATTTTTTCGGCTTTGCTACTATCAATACGTACTCTATACTATGTCGGTTATAACACTTATACTAATTCCACACTCGTACTTATATAATAGGTAACGTTATCTATAATATGTATATATTGTATTACTGTATACAACTTACTATTGCTTACATTACTATCTATTAATATTTATTATAGTAATTATATATATATATTATTGTGCGGGTTAATAACTCATCATTTCGGTTTTATATCTGGAAGAACCAATTTTCTTCGGTGTTTAAAGCCGTTCCCCTTATTATTCATGTAGCAGGAGAGTCCGCCTTGGCGTGGCATTTTGAGCGTACTAATCAAGTGGTGGATTGAAGCACGTGATATACTCACTGCGTTAGAGACAGACCGCTTGTGCGGTGTGCGGCACTTTTGGACTTCTCACTCAACTGAACACACGGCTGCCAAGACATATCGCTCACACTTGTTTGCATAGGTGGTGAACTTATTTTTCCGTTTCACTCATATAGAATTTATCTGATTATTCATTACTATGATCATTTATATATATAAATAGCTCCGTATATAATCATATCTTGATAGTGTAATCATTCACCGGTATTGATCAATTACCATCTAACTTTAGTATCCTACTATTGCACCCGTGCTCATACTCTATTATCTCATATACTCGAATTACCTATTATATATATATAATATATATATGCGTAAAAAATATTTTCTTCTTTTTTATTGAACATTAGTTTGGTACCAAAAGCGATTAGTGCTAATTTCTATGTTAGAGAGACTGTGCTAGAGACGGTCATCTTTTCTTCGGTCTGATCAACAGGTGCGTCACGTTAAGTCCCTGTATCATAGTATCCACGGTACTGTGTCATAGACGAGGACCGCAGTCGTGCATGGCATTTCCTATTCGCGGAGCGGTCTCGGCTAGATAAACGTATCATAACATCAACTCTGAGACCTCCCAGAGCATTTGCAATGTATTCGTGTTACGAATATTTTACGTGCTTTATATATTGCCTAATATTGTTTGGTCAAATAAACTTATGTCTTGATCATGTAGAGAGACCTCGGCTGTGCGGGCACTTTTTGGGGTATAACTCATCGAGGTAGGCATTTAAGCCGCTATTCAATGATGTAGAGAAGGACCGTGGTTTCGGGCCTCTTGGAATTCAAACACTGGTCATCAGACAGATTTAAATATTACGTACAATATTTCGTATTTAATATAGTACCGTATATATATATATAGATTAGTGATGCAGGTAACATGTAGTATATAGATTATCATTAATATATATATATAGTTATATAACGTATATATATATCATGTATATATATAATATTATATACTATCTATATGTGCTGTTGGTTTCAGATTGTTTCGAATTTTATTGAAACTCTCTTGTTTCGTCCTATAAACATTGACTCAGAAGCGAGGACCTTGGCATTCGGGAAACCTTTTGATGCATTTTATATTCAAGAGGTAGATTACGCACTGTATTATATCCTTCGTTAGAGAGATACCGACTTGCTTGGTCAATTTTCGGATCATCCATAGTCAACTGAACACCAGGGCAGATCTCTAACTATATTGCCTGGCTGAAATATTTTCGTTGCATACATATATAGTATTATATATATATATATATATATATACTATATATATATATATTATAATATATATATATATATTATATATATATTACGTACAATTATTCGTTTTCTATATTAAGTATTTGTTTGGTTAAACTTGTTGATTCATGTAGAGAGACCGCTTGCGGGCACTTTTGGAAATATCAAGTGAATGCCTGAGAGATTTCAATATTGTACAACATTTGCGGGCACTTTTGGGATCAACAGCTGGAAATCAGACAGATTTCAATATTACGGTACAATATTTTCGTTATTATTACTATAATATATATATATATATATATATATATATATATATATATATATATATATATATATATATATATATATATATATATATATATATATATATATATATATGTGTGATGTGCCACAACTGAATCGTTCTTCAATACCAATACTCGCATTGATGCTAATGCCAATACCAGTAGTGGAATTTTAGCAGATACCAATACTTCCTATTTAAAGATATTATGTACGAAAAAGATCACCTATTTATTTATATCTTTATAAATTCTCTAAGCGGAGCTTTCAAGGTAGCATTTAACACTATTAATATTTTTTTTTTTTTTTTTTTTTTAAACATTATAAGGACTGAACAGTATTGACACATTTTGACCAATACCAATACCTGTGGTAAATGCCAATACCCTTTAGGAGCCAATACCAATACCCGGAAAAATGTCCAATACTGGCCAATACCAATACTTTGGCACATCCCTAATATATATATATATATATATATATATATATATATATATTTTTCTATATATATGTATATATTTTTATATCTATATTATATATATATATATATATTCATATAGAATATATATCTATATATATATTGCGGTAAAATGTTTTCGTTTTTTTTTTTGACATGTTGGTCTAAACTTGTTAATTTAATTTAGAGGAGGACTGCTGCTTGCGGGCACTTTTGGGATAATAAGGTGGATTAAGCCTGATTATTTATGTAGAGAGACCGCTTGCGGGCACCTTTGGTATCATCAGCTGGACACCAGACAGATT
>JABUQX010081444.1:27500-30671 GCA_015478945.1 Trachelipus rathkii
ATATAATATATATACGAAATATAATAAATACTACCTAAATATAAATCTAAGTTATTAACAGTATAATATATATTATATATTAATATAAAAAACGGCTTATAATGATAAAATGTAATTCAAATAATAACATAGTATATGATAAATTACATTATTATATAAATATATTAATATTAAATAGTTATGATTCTTGTACTCCAAAAAGATTACAGTGTATTAGCCTTCTCATAATCTGGCAATTTTCGTCAACTTCTTCGTTTTGTTTTTTAATAAGCGTTTTATGAGATTCACTTAAAGCCTGATCAATATTGATTTCTAAAGTTTGTTTTTAGCAAATAATCAACACTAACTTCCATTTAAATCTAATATTTAATAACTCAAAATAAATATAGAATATATGAATAAATAAAAAATTTGCAACGTCGCAAACAATGTTTCCCAAGAAGAAACTTATAAAATAAAAGAGTAAAAAAAAAAATAATTATGGCAACATCGGAGAGTACGACGAGCGTAGAGGCGGCGAGCGCTCCAGCTTTATAGCATATGCAGAGATGATAGGATATATTTGTTCTTAGCTACGCGCGATGTGGAATGCTGTAGAAACGCTTAAGCCCAAAACTGTGAATAGAGAGGCAAAGCATAACATACCTACAATGGGTTTTGTTTCATAATCTAATATAAGATATATGAGCTACGCATTAACCTCTTTACTCTCTCGGATTTCTTATATTATGTATAACATCTTTTATATTTGTTAATCTCTCGTTTTTCAACTATCTAAATTCGTTTCTTCAAAACAACTCTAAGATACAGAGCACAATGGCCCAGAATAACCACAAGGCCTATCACCATATATAACTAACACCTACCACGTTATACTATTAAAATAATAATAAAAATATTTATATATATACTGTAATATAATTAGCTATAGTATATGAATAACCATACAGTAAATAAATATATATTATATATATAACATATGAATATTATAATATCATATTACCAACATGATATATAGTTACTCAGTACGAGAAATAAACACATCATAATAACACTAAATAAAAGATCGCTCTTAGCCTCAAATATAACGTTATATACGCCGCACTGACGATAGCGTAGCCAACACGCCTCTCACGACATTCGATAGTTGCTGATACGTCGCCTAAATGCATCGGCCTAGTGTTTCAAAATTAAAGACCGCAACCGGCGATGCGTCATTATTCGTGTAACCACAGGTGATACTCTCGCCAGCCCGAAATATCAAACGTCCACGAGAAGTCCCAAGAAAAGAATATGAGACAAGTATATGTGCAAGAAGCTTGATGAATTACTGTGAGGAGAGGTTATGTGTGTAAGTTAATAACTTTCTAAAACACAAGATAGTATCATCTCGCAAATCAGATAAATATACACTAAGAGTAGCAAAAAAATAAACGAAGTAATTGTAATGGTAAGAGAATAGCGATTATCGATAATATGATATAATATTTTGATTGAATATTATGTCGAGGTGGAAGAATGTTGATATAAAGTATTCTGATTGTGTGAAGATGTTAAATTACATGGAGGGTTATAAGTGAATGAGGAGAATAGATTCGGATCATTGTTTTTATGTAAAATTAAAAAGATTAATGGGAGGCTATGGATGGAGATATGGAAGGTGTATACAGGAAGGTAAAAGATGTGCGACAGATAAGGATATATAGATATAGAATAAGAGTCAGAAGAGTATAAAGTGACCAAAAAAATAATAGGTATAAGTAAGTGATTAAAGAAGTCTTAAGGAAGCCTCGCACGTTAAAATGACTAGGCGTTGAAGATACGTGAACACACAAGTTCAAAACTGCAAAACAAAAACTCTCGGTCCACAGAAGCAAATTAATGATTAAGCCAGTGAAACAGATGTGATGATGCATAAAGTAGGACAGTTCCAGAAAAAATTTAACAAGATGAAAGTAGATAGAAGAAAAATAGAGAGGAAATAAGAATGACAAAAAAAGAGGTTATTAAAAGTAAATAAAAGAATCGTGGTGAAATGTTAATAAATAGTTACCAATGAGTAAAACAGTTTCAAAAGCAATAAAGAATGCTTATAACGGAATTACTAATCAATAAGGTAGGAACAAGAAGCAAATAATAGAGAAAAGTAGTCACATACGGTAAGGGTGAAAAAGAAAGAGGAAATAGAAAAAAAAAAACAAAAAATGACAGATATATAAAGGAAAAGAGGCGAATAAATAAAATGAATGAGCAAGAATAAGCAAGATGAGCATCAGGAGAATAGGACTGGAGCATACCTATGGAAGGATGGTACTCAAAAATAGTTAAAGAACACATGAGAAAAATAATATGAGACCTTCTTCAGCTATATTCAATGTTTTATCATGAGAGGGAAATGGATCCGCTCAAGAGACCCACCGGAGCAAGTCGTGTGATGTAATTCTGCTCATCTCCACCCGATGAGAGATGTACGAGGGAGATTAAGAGAGTGTGTGAATGAAACACTTCGATAAATCTGTTAATATTGTCATAAGTAATGAAGATAGGTGATAGTGAATGTGTAGTTGAAGTTTGATGGTGCAAGAGAAATAGGTAATTTGGGATTGGTCATTTTGCTAAAGGAGGATTATAGGTATAATAGGGTAGATCGTTGAGAAAGTTGAAGAATTGTAAATCTACAGTGTGCAGATTAAATTACTGGTGAAATGATCAAGAACAAAAGGTAGAGATGGTGGTAAATATGTAATAGGATTTGGAAAGTTGTTGTAATAAACCGTTTATGGAGGGTATAGTTCCGAAGATTGGAGGAGAGCAGTAATGGTACCACTATATATTAAGGTTAATATAGGTTGAATAAGAGGTGTAAGCGTAACTGGAGGATAATTATGGGGAAGAATTGTTTATTGAGTGTTTGTAGGAAAGATTATATGCTGGTATTATTGGTATCGAAAAGAATTGTGTCAGTGACTAAGGATATATCTGTTAATTGGGGGAAAAAAAGTAAAACAAGGTGCCGTTTGAACAAATTGAATTGATAGTTAAAATGAGGGAGAGTAAAAGAATATAAATTTTTTAGTTATTATGGATTTTTGCAACAGGGATATGACAGGATTAATAGGGAATAAGTTCTATTGTACAACATGTTTAGTGTATACTTATGGTGATCTCTCT
>JABUQX010081445.1:5000-20000 GCA_015478945.1 Trachelipus rathkii
TCCGGGGAGTGGAAAAATTTCGTTCTCCTATCATGCTTGCTAATTTTCATTCAACTAGAAATCGTTGCAGGGATATCTTTCGACGAGCAAAGCGAGCTTCATCAAAACGAAAGTGCGCGAACCTCCTGGTTCTCCTACTGACAAATCTTTCTGGGCTCTTGCCAAAACATCTCCACAACTTTCTGTAAATCTACCTTTCTCCTCTTATTGATCTGATGGTTCTGTGGCTAATTCTCCAACTGAAAAGGCTCTATCTGCTTCGGCCTCCTATTTTCCTCTAACTCACCCTGGACGATTCTGGGCATTCCTCTTCCTTTCTTCTCTCATCAGGTGTCTAGCTTTGCCTGTGATTTACATTTGATGCGGGTACATTGCTCCTGAAATGCTATGAACGTTAGAAGGCAGTTTCCCGGATGGCAATCACGCCAGTGTTTTGGGTGGGTGTGGGCTTCTTGGTCGCCCCGCCCTCGTTCAGTGCTACTTTGTATGTCCTTCAATACTAACACTTTCCCTCAGTGTGGAAGCACCGCACTGTCCAACCTATTCCGAAAAAAGGAAGCGCCCTTCTGATCCTTCTAACTATCGCCCTATAGCTCTTACTTGTATTCTATCTAAGATCTTTGAAACCCTTCTCAACTCTCATTTCTTAGATCATCTGGAATCTCATTCACTTCTTTCCGATCGCCAGTACGGCTTTCGGCGCTCGAGGTCTACTGGCGATATACTTTCCTATCTTAACTGATTTATGGTTTTCGCCCTTAGGAACTACGGGGAAGACTTGGCGTGTGGCGCTTGACATATGCAAAGCTTTTGAATGGATAATGGCATTTGTCACTGCTCTCCCTACTTTCCATTCTTTTCGAGTTTCTAATTCTCACTTCTTACTAATGTCTAGTTTTCTTGCAAATCGCTTCCATATCGGCTGTTGTTGATGGGGCGACTTCTTCTTCCTTTTCTGTCAATAGTGGTGTTCCTCAGGGTTCTGTCTTATCTCCTACTTTTCATTAATGATCTTCTCACCTGCACATCTAACTCTGCACATCTAACTCTATCCACTCATATGCTGATGACTCGACCCTTCATTCTTCAACTCATTTCAATTCTGCTCCCTTTTTAACTTCTAGAATTGCTCTCGTCTTAATCTTTCCGATTCTATCTCGCTGATCTGGATAGAATTTCCGATGGGGTCGTGCCTCAACCTTGTGAAATTCAATTTTTAAAAACTCACTTCTACAATCTCCCTCTCCAAGACACCTTCCAACTTTCCTATCTCTTCGACGGTTCCTCTCGTCTCTCCTGTTTGACAATTAAACATCCTTGGCCTTAAGCATAAACAAAAAAAGTTTGGAAACCTACATCACAATGGTTTGCTAGGGCGGGCCTCAAGAAACTGGGAGTTCTGTTTAGACTGCGAGATTTTTTTCCTCTTCTCAGTTATCCAGCTATACAAGGGCCTATCCGCCCCTATGTATGGAGTACTGCCTCTCATATCTGGGGTGCCTCTGGTTTCACCGGCTTTTTGGATAGGCTCGAGTCAAAGGCCAAAAGGCTTATAAATTGTTCCGTACTTTCCAGTTCACTTGATCCTATCTTTGCGGCGCGATGTTGGTGCTTTGGTGTTTTAATTCTTTTCCTATAGGTACCGTAGTGGCAGGTGCATCGAGGGAACTTATCACCCGCGTACCACCACCGTTACGTCGCCCTCGTACCTCGTAGCACAAGGGGGTGCTGTATCTGCATATGAGTTTTGTGTTGATATTGGTAATCAGACCTAGTTCCTGGCGGTGCTTCCTTCTTTCTGCCACCTCTGTTCTGTGGAATTCTCTTCCACTTTCTCTGTGTTTTCCTGCTGAATTTAATCTCCGCCACTTCAAAGCCTGCGTCTGCGTAAATTTGCGTTAGTTCGATTCTGAGGCGTGTAACATCCCGTCCTTGAATAGGGCTCTGCACGTGAGTGGGGGGGTGACAACTGTTAAAAAAAAAAAAAAAAAAAAAAAAAAAACGAATCGATGTAAATAAATTATAAAAATATTTCTAAGCTCAAATAAATGGTGTAAATAATTTATAAAAGGTTTGGAATTATTTCTAAGTTTTGATTTTATTTATTTTTTCAGTAAGAACAAGTTTTAAATTGTTCTTAGTTTGCTCTTAACAATTTGCTTCGAAAAATGTCGGTTCAAACCAGGGTTGATGATTTTTTTGATTTTTTTTAAGAAAAAAATGATTTTTTTTTTTAATTATTTTTTCAGATTCGTGACGTCATGCGAAATTAAATTGTAAACAAACTTTTTTTTAAGTTCGATATAGTATTATTTTTGAAGTGATTTACTCAATCTATGTAAATCACAATCTTAAAATAGGGCCTATAGTCTATGACACAATGAAACTGCAACATTAAATAGTGTTACGGACTTGTTACGGATTATTTGTAATATTGATAAATGTTACTAAAAACTTCATAATTATATAAAAATTATGGATATTGAAGAATAGGAATAATTTAATAGTGCAATAAGGGGTAGATTATACCTTAATAGTAACACCTGGTAATATTGATAAATGTTACATCAGAAATAAAAGAAACCTGTTTGAAACATGATCCTTTGTTGACAATAGTGTAGAAATTTAGAACAGAGTAGCCTTGATATAATATTATATTAATTTTTTATTTCTATTGAAGTTAAATCACTTAAATATACAAAAAATATATTTAAAAAAAATTCAAAACAACCATGAATTTTTTTTAATAAAAAATCAAGTAAATAAATGTTGATTTTTGTCATTTGATTTTTTTCGTACCATCCCTTGTTCAAACAGAGGATATAACCTTATCATAAAATATTAAACCTTCAAAGTCTTGTCTCAAAGGCTATTCAATCCTGCTTTATACCAAAACGAAGTCAACTACCTTCACAACTTTTATAATCGAAGTAATTTTATTTGGACTCTCTCTCTCTCTCTCTCTCTCTCTCTTGGGTATCGCGGGGGTTCCTCCGAGCATCCCCTCCGGGGTATGAACGTCCCCCTCTGTCCCCCAATCGGCTCGAGCCCAGTAAAAGGGGGTAATATCCTATACTGGCAACAAAAAACAATTAAGTGTTTTATAAGCTTTTATAAACAACTAAATTCTAATTTCGGCATCTATTCAATCAACATATAACTCTGCTCATCTCTCTCTCCTCTCTCTTCTTGCTCTCTCTCTCTTCTCTCTCATTCCTCTCTCTCCTCTTCTCTCTCTCTCTCATCTCTCTCTCTCTCTCTCCTCTCTCTTCTCTCTCTCAGTCTCTCTCTCTCTCTCTCACTCTCTCCTTCCTCGCTCTCTCTCTCTCTCTCTCTCGTCTCTCTCTCTCTCTCCCCTCTCTCTCTCTCTCTCTCCTCCTGCTCTCTCTCTCTCTCTCTCTCTCTCTCTCTTCTTCTCCTCTCTCTCTCTCTCTCTCTCTCTCTCTCTCTCCTCTCTCGCTCCTCTCCTCCTCTCTCTATCTTCTCTCATCTCCTCTCTCTCTCTCTCTCTCTCTCTCGTCTCTTCTCTCTCTCTCCTCTCTCCTCTCTCTTGCTCTCTCTCCTCTCTCTCTCTCTCTCTCTCTCTCATTTCTCTCTCTCTCTCCTCGTCTCTCATCTCTCTCTCTATCTCTCTCTCTCTCTCCTGTTTCCTCTCTCCAAGTCTATTCATCTCTCTCTCTCTCTCTCGTTGATGTACAAACAATTGTCTATCCACCTGACAATTAAATCTAAACAATCAAAATATTAAACGTATCGCCCCAAATATAAGAGGGGGTCCAAAACCCCTCAAGCAATGAAGCTAAAAACAAAACCCCAGTGAAGAAGAAGAAATGCAGCACAACTCTTTCAAGCATGGAACCACGACAGGTATTGCTGAATTATTGAGACCAAGGGATTCCTAGAGGATATATTCCGAATTACGAGAAGGGCTCTTTCAAAATCTGACAATATGGTGACAGATTCATCCCTGGTGACAACTAGAATCCTATAAATTGAAAGTAGTGCCACCAGCTCTATCGTAAAAAATAGATGGGCAGGGAGTATGAGTACCAAAGTAACAATCAAGACGAAAAACCTCGCCAACTGCTCCAACGAACGTTTTGGAAATGGAGCAAAACTGTTCGAAAGGAAGTCGTGGATATTTAAAATTAATAATAATCATTTATCATAATGAATAATAATAATACCCATAATAATAATAATAAAATATAATAATAATAATAATATAATAATAATAATAATAATATCTTTCAACGCAGTTTTCCCCTATGAAAAACTTGTAAGAAAAGAAACCTTTCTGAAACTAATAATACAAAGCAAAAAAAAAAAAAAAAAAAGAATATTTACAATTGGTTTGAAGAAAGACTTTGATTATTCAGACATTCTCGGTTTATGAAGAAGGTTTAACGTCATTTCATTGGTAATAATATTATTAAACATTGGATTTAAAACAGCAAAATCTTACATTCTAGAAAAAAATATTATTATTAAATTAATTATTACAATTTTTAATTATTAATTATTATTATTTTGCAATGTCAAATTAGTAATATGAGGAAAAAAGAGAAAGCATACTTATGCAAAGCAAAATAGAATGAGATAGAAAAAAAAAGAAAGAAATGATTCGTTTTAATTCAGAGTTCAAAACCTAAATTCATTTAGGATAATTATTTTATAACCAATAGAATTAAATTGCAAATACAAACCACAAAAGAATTTAGCAATAGATTGAGAAGATAGAAGGAGATATAAAATCTAAATACCTTTAAATTTGTCTTTTTCATTTATAAAATGAGGAGTCAGAGTGAGTGGAGGAAATACCTTTAAATTTTTTTTTTCATTTATAAAATGATGAGTCAGACAGAGTGAGTGAAGGAAATACCTTTAAATTTGTTTTTTTTCATTTATAAAATGAGGAGTCAAAGTGAGTGGAGGAAATACCTTTAAATTTGTCTTTTTCATTTATATTTGCATTCATGAATACCTCAAGACTACGATTTCAAATTCTTCTTTCAAAAAATTTTCATCTTTTAATAATTATGAATTACTCTTTGCTATTGAGTTTATAAACGAAGAACAAAAAACAAACTTAAATTAATGTTCGAGAAATACCTTTAATTTGTCTTTTTCATTTTTAAAATGAGGAGTCAGAGTGAGTTGAAGAAATACCTTCAAATTTGTCTTTTTCATTTATAAAATGAGTCAGAGCCAGTTCATTTATAAAATGAGTCAGAGTGACACGACGAAATACCTTTAAATTTGTCTTTTTCATTTATAAAATGAGGAGTCAAAGTGAGTGGAGGAAATACCTTTAAATTGTTTTTTTCATTTATAAAATGAGGAGTCAGAGTGAGTCGAGGAAATACCTTTAAATTTGTCTTTTTCATTTATAAAATGAGGAGTCAGAGTGAGTGGAGGAAATACCTTTAAATTTGTCTTTTTCATTTATTAAATGTTTGCATTCATGAATACCTCAAGACTACGATTTCAAATTCTTAGACTTGATCCAAAAATTTTTCATATTTTAAAAAATATTAAATTACTCTTTGCTATCGAGTTTAAAAAAAAAAACAAAAAAAAAAACTTAAATCAATGCTTTTAAGCAAAGATGAACGTACAAACCTGTCTGTATTTCTTGATATTATTATTTCCGTTCAGAAGTAGATAAAAATCACCTCTTCCATTTCTTGCTTGGCTGTATGATCTGGTGGAAGCATAACAAGAATCTAAAGTTAGAGAATAATTACTGTAAATACATCTTCACTTTATAACTTATTTTAAACAATGATGGATTATAAATATTCACAAAGGTGAAAACAAAAGAAATTAATATATATATATATATATATATATATATATACTTAATATAATATGATAGTAGTAATAATATAATTGTAAGGAATATATAGTACCTAAAGTAATATAATACTAGTTACTAATTATATTATAAGATTATAGGGTAATATATATCTGTATATTATAGTATTATATATAGAAATAGGTAATAAAATATAGGTAAGGTATAACTATAGAATATCAAGAGAGTCTTGGGTACATTGAGACTCTTGTACTTCAAGTACAAGCTTTTTTTGTATGTACTTGTACTTCCAGTTTTCTAAAACCAGTGTACTTGTACTTGAGCCTTATTTTGTACTTGGTACTTGTGCTTGGTACTTGCAAGTATTTTGACATTTATTAAACTTGCCATATCTGTTTTTCCTTTTTATTCGGAGAATTAGCAAATTTTCCTAGACGTAATTGTCTATTTCATTATATCTTATATATCAGTATTGTTATGAACTTAAAATAAGAATTTCACATTTATGAAGTAAGTAAGAGGTAATAGAGTATCTAAGTAATACAGTAAGTTTATAATCATATAATAGTGTATATAATAGATATTATAGTATACACACTATTTTATATATATATATATATTCTAGTATATATTTTAATTTAATTAATTAAATAGTATATAAGTTATATATCACGCTAATATATATAATATATATTATACTATTATATATATATATATTATATTATATCATTGACACTGTCTGACCATAATATGAGTACACTTGGAAACGATTTTCTAGCCTGATGCTAAACACCATTAGTGAGACGAATAGGTTTTTACCCCGACCAGAAGAATTTCTCTCAAGACTCCCGTGAGATAATGCAAGCTGGTGCGTATATCTCCATGCACAGCCTGACATGACAAGAGAAACAAAAAGCCAACCAAAGCTGATACTACAGTAGGAAAGAAATGGGACGAGATTTATGAAGGAGAAGAAAGCAATATTTAAGTTCTAGAAGAAGGAAAGGAAACCACTGAGCCTCATCACATATAACTCACACGAGTTACAGCTCCCTCCTTTATCTTTCATGACCTTTAGTATATCAACATATATCCAGTCGATGCAGTCTAAAATCACTTCCTAGAGCTTGCACGGACAATAATTACGCTCTACACTTAGGTTAGCCAAGTGTTATGCAAATCCCCCTTTGACCAAGACTAATGAGGCATCTTGCTGTGGGGTTCATTAAATGCCCAGGTGTGCAACAACCATACACCCTCTGGAAAGCCTTACATTTAAGACCACTGGATACATACAACCTAGTTTTTATACCAATATTATAGCAACAGCGCTACATCAAGCCTCATAAGTATAATCGATTTCTAGCGCCGAGTCCACCTATAACATGACTTCTGCCTCATTATTCATAATGAATACTTTTCAACTTTCCATCTGATTAACTATTATTATTAAAGAGCGTTATATCTTATTGAATCGACTGCATTCAATCCACCCTTTTTCTTCCAGAGGGTAATCACAAGAGTGACTATGCAGTGAAACATGCTCAAACTTAAGGCCGAGCTACATTCCAAAACAAATGCGCCACCTTTTCCTTCGGTCCTAAACAGTGTTCGCAGTCATTTTAATTCTTGCCCCCAGGAAGAATAAAACTCCCGACTGCTACACGGAGGATTGAACCAGCATCCTTCTCGCATGTAGCAGTCAGCCCGAATGCTACGCTGCACCTTTCTTCCCAAATCGATCATGCATTTGCACCGTGTATATCATTTATTTTATCCTTAGAGAAGACTTATAGGAAGTTCAAAGAAAATCTCATTGGTTTTAATCGTCTGGATACATACAGGTCTACTTTAGGGGCGACGTTGATAGCCGTAGATACGCATCCCTTGAATTCACTCCATGAAGCCTTTTAACTATATATATGTGTATGCAGGGTAATCACAACAACTAAGAAATAACAATAATCAATGAAATGTAAACCTTAGTATAACGCTTATATATATATTATATATATATATATATATATATATATATAATATAATATATTATTTTATATATATATATAGAGAGAGGAGAGAGAGAGAGAGACGAGAGAGAGAGAGAGAGAGAGAGAGAAAGAGAAAGAGAAAAGAGAAAGAGAGAGAAGATGAGAGAGAGAGAGAGAGGAGAGAGAGAGAGAGAGAGAGAGAGAGAGAAGAGAGAGAGAGAGAGGAGAGAGAGAGAGAGAGAGATTTTAAAATATACTTTCAATTAATCATTGTCAATCATCGTCCCTCGACTATATATATATAGATATATATATATATATATATATAATATATATATATAGTATATATATATATATTATATATATATATTATACCACATATGACTATATAAAAAACAATAATATCCAAATTACTCTAATGTTACTTATATCATTTATCTAAATGATTCCTAAGATAAGACATCGACTCAACCCAACCTCTATATATTATAATATATATATATATAATATATATATATATATATTATATTAATATATATATATATATATATAATATATATATATATATATATATATATATATATATCTATATTATATATATATATTAGGATGGGCCGGAAATAGTAAATTAGCCGGATAGCCGGATTATCCGGCTGGAGTTATAAACCGGATACCCGGATATCCGGTCGGAATATCCGCAGTACTGTTATGCATATAATATAAGGGTATAATGGTAAAGGTTTAGCACAGGACTCGCACATATTCTTTCTGAAAAAATCTGTCCCAAAATCAATAATTGATTTATATTTAATGATCTTTATATTACATTATATTACGTATATTATATTATATATTATTAATATTATATTATTATTATATTAATTATTATTATTATATATTATCATTTCTTATCGTCACATCAGTATCTCATATTTGATTTTGGAACGAATTTTTCAAAAATATGTGGAGTCCTGTGCTATAACCTTTACCCCGGTATATATATATATATTATATAATTTAATATATATATATATATATATTATATATATATATAATATATATTATATATATATATAATATAATAATATATATATATTATATATATTATATATATATGATTATATATATATGATATAATATATATATATATAGTATATATATTATATATATATATATATATATTATATATATAATATTATAATATATATATATAGTATATATATATATATAATATAAATATATATGGGTGTCTCAAGAGTTTAATAGAACAGCGGTGTATCACCGTACGGGATTTTTAAGTATGAAAATGTGTAAGAATATAAGTTCGATTATTTAATTCATTAAGGAAGATGGGATATGTTACGTTGGTGTCTGCGTACGCGCAATACGAAAATCTCACACAAACATGCGATGTCGAATGGGATGTATATTTTTTAATGGCTTCTTGTGAAATGCACAGATGAAAAAAATGAGGTGGGCTCTTCTCTCGACATTTTTTGATACGATTCGCTTCCACGCAATGTACCCATAACCATGCTCAATGTTACCAATAATAGTTTTAAACGTGAATGTGGAAAGGTTGAAGAAAACAATGTTATTCAGACAGCTCATAATATCGATACATGTAATGTAATAACGTTGTTAATAGTATCATAACAAATTTACACCTATGAATCTTATCTACAGCATGCAAGAAGGGAGAAGAACGTCAGGTTGTTTCAACTTGTACATACAGTATTTACAAATATTCATCCACGAGAAATTCGAGAATACATGCCTCAGCCCTCTGGCGCCAAGTTTCATTGCATGCCAATGAGACAGTGACTCCGGGTTGATTCCCCCTACATGCGTTGGTTATTCGACAGCAAAGTCATCGGGCGAGGTTACTGGGTCATTAAACCAGCGTACACGGCATGTTTGCGATACCACCCCACAGAAAGTAGTCCAGTGGTGTTAAGTCGGGTGAACGCGCAGGCCATGGAAATGGACCAGATCTTCTGATTCCATCTTCCCGGAAAGGTTCTGTTCAGAGTAGGTCCGTACTAAAGGTGCATTAATTGGTGCTGGGCACCCATCATTGTTAGTAATATGATTCTCGTTGTGGTTCTTAAAGGTATATCACTCAGTAGGTCAACAAGGACGGTCTGTAGGAAATGGAGATAACGCTGTCCTGTCAAATTTCCCTCGAAGAACTAAGGCCCGATATTCCTACTATTGAGTATACCACACCAAACGTTGACTGAGTATGAGACCTGGTGATGGCTAGTGAATGTTATATGGGGGTTTGTTTCCGCCCAATGTCTGAAGTTCCACCTGTTATACATACCGTTATTGGTAAAGCGAGATTCATCGGTCCATAAGATATTTTCCAATAAGTCCGGTACATCCATTACATTAGAAGGCAATCAATGACAGCCATGAATCCCAGCCGCCCTTTTTGGTCTCCACGATGCAAACCATGCACAATGTATCGCCTATATGGATACATGTTGTATGCAACACGAATCACGTACGTAGTTTTCCTTTTGATATTCCCAGACCGCCCGAACTAGCCTGCCGTAATGAGGACGTTGGATTTTCATGGGTGTCGTGTATAGCAGAACGTCCAGTTCGACGTCGAATGTACGGACACTACCCCCCTCCCGTATGTGATGAGGGGGTTGAACTATTGACCCTGTACCTTGAAACCTTCTGTAAACTCTATGGAATGACATGTGGCTCGGCGGTCGTTGATGTGGATAACGTTGTCCATATTCTGCAGCAGGTCTGCGAGCATTCCTGTTTTGCGTAATGTACACCTCCAACATGTCACGCTTTTCGTCCTGCGTATATCTGATCAAGTGGCAATGGGTTTTTTTCCAATGTAATGGCTCTGATAAACAAACCCACTCTGAAGTAATACGTTTACAAACTTCACTGTTTGTATTACGCATAATTGTAGGTTATGACATATTCCTCATATATAGCTTGTTAGTGGTTTGTACAACATTCAATGACCCCCCCGTTAAAATTTATCAGGCCTACATTAGTACAATCAATGTAATCTAAAAGGGTATGCATTTTAGGGATTTTAATTTAATTCCTTTGTTAGTTGTATCGATTTAAATACTATTGGATATACCTATTGTATTTAACCTAATTAAATTTCCATATTGACTCGTTCGGCTTTGTAGGCACATGAAATGTCTACGGATTACGTCTATTGTTTTTGGTAATTTGCGTGGAAAACGAACAATCTGTAAATCAAATAATGTTGAGAAGAGCCCACCTCATTTTTTTATGTGCATTTCACAGAAGCCATAAAAAATATATCATCCCATTCGACATTCACATGTTTGTGCGTGGTTTTCGTATGCGCGTGCGCAGACACCAACGTAACATATCCCATCTTCCTTAATGAATTAAATAATCGAACTTATATTCTTACACATTTTCATACTTAAACATCCCGTACGGTGATACACCACTGTAACATAACTCGTGAGAACACCCTGTATGTATAATATATATACCGAAACAGGTGGCAAACTTGCACCTTTTTTTTTTTCCGAAAAATCCTGAAAAATTTTTTTTAATTTTTTTAACCACATATTAAGATGCAAAATACAGATCTGCATTTGTACTTCACTTACCTAAAAGCATTTTCAGTATGTTTTTTCTTTTTTTTTATATGGTCAAATTTGAGGGTGGCAAAGTTAGACCACAGGTCGGGGTTACATTGCCACGTTTATTTCATATGCAATTTTCAATAGGTTAAATTTTAGATATGGACTTTATATTGTGGGGCAGCTTTGCCATGAGTCTTTCAAAGATTTTCAAGTAAATTATTTTCATAAAACTTTGACATAAATATATTTTTTCTCCTTTTTTGTGAAAATTTTGTGAAAATTCAGAAGTTGCATACATTGTACCTGGCAACATATCTTTTCCTGAACCTACCCAACCGGCAATGCTTCCAATGCTTCAAGGATTATTGACTTATATATTTTTTCTTTTTAAACAATATCAAAATTCTTAAAACTCATATTTTCCGGTTTTTCTTTTTCATCTCTTTTTTTCTCATCTACTAAAACCTCATATTCTTATATCCCTCTCAAACTACTAATACCTTCTTCCTACCTTACAGAACTTGGCTACAATATAAACTGGAAAGATGGCCGCACCTATTATTAAGTGCAGAGCATCTCACCCACATTAAGTTCTTCTACATATTCATTTTCTCAAAACCTGAGGAATGGGGTAATCTCATTCCAACTTTGCCAAATCTAAACATCTCTCGCCAATTACAACCCAACAATGAATATCATCAGGATGGACTTCAAAAATTTTCTTTTTGGTACTCATAGGTTTCAAGAACTGGACCTGGTTTCCAGGTCTTTGTTTCCTTCAACCTTTCTCTCAAACTTAGGATTAGTCTATGAAGGAACAGGTAGTACACTGTTTTCCCTTTGAAGATCACCATTAGTGGCTATCCAAACTCTGCAACCCTAGTAAATGTTGCCCGCATCTCTTCGAGTATCTAATGGCTATATGTACCAGGATAAGGGACCTCATTTCCACTGGGTGTGCATCCCCCCAGGTTTAAAACGCTCAGACATGAAAAGTATCCACGAAGCGTAGCTTTCTACAATTTCACACCACAGTGGAAGAACGTGCCTGCGTAGGTAATGCTCAAGGAAAGACAGTCTGAAGCGGGGTCATGGGATCTCTCACATGTTCTTACGCATTGTAATTCTGATTCTCGAGTGAGATAACTGTCATCAGAGGATCAAACACGAAGGGGCATAGGTGGAGACACACAAACGCCGCGGCGTATAGGAGGGAGTTGACACAACAATACGGTCATGGAAAAGCAACTATGTAGCATACTGGTTTAGGCTTAGGTGAATATTGTACCTACTCATCTACACAATACTTGGCGACTGTTACAGGAAATACCGGGGGCAACCTGTGGGGGAAGCCCCCCCATCGAACAAAACATGTAGACAATTGAAAAGCTCAGCCCCGACCATAGTCCTCGCAACACTGAGTCGGTATGAGCCCTGGAAAACACCTCATACCAGAATAAAGAGAAGGGGTTCACTGGACCCCCGTTCCAGCAATCCCCTCTACTTCTGTATTATTACTATCAATTCTTTTATTTAAATAAACTCAAAAATAACCAAAAAAGACGTGGGGGTAACTTTGCCACCCTATGGCAAAGTTACCCCAAAAGTGACTATTTTTACAATTCTTCAATTTTCCTAGATACTGTTATTCCACAGTCAATTTCCCCTTCTGTATCAGTGTGTAGCAATAACAGGTAGCCTTAATAACAAAAACCACACAAATGCAAATAATTTTTTTGACTACACCACGTTTTCTACTGTGGGGAGGTAGGTGGGACCACGTTCGTTAGACAAGACTCGACGATAATAAGTTTCCTTTTTGGGGTTTTCACAACAAAAATATTTAGGCATACTCAAACTATAATCAGAAAATATATATAAAACTATTATAATTGAGTCCTCGTGCAAAAACGGGTTTATTTTAAATATTTCTTTTGCTTACAATTTATATCGCGCTAATCTTCAATTAATAAGACTTTTCCAGATATGAGTATGACTAATTCCTACTATGATAATTAGAATTCTTTTTTATTTTTCTTTGAGAAAATTAGGTTAGGTAAAATGGTGGCAAAGTTACCCCCAGTGGCAAAGTTGGCCCCTGTTTACGGTATATATATATATTATATATTATATATATAATATAGTATACAATAAATTATTAAACTTATATATTAATTATATGTCACGAGCTAAATATTACTACATAACTTCCTATATATACTAACATTCTCAGGAAAAATCATTACCATTCTCCAGAAATTTGTGCGTTCCGTCTGCAGATAAAAATCCGCAACAACATTACTCCAGCATAAATTCGTAATTACTTACAAAAATATATATATGCGTTATATATAGTCGATTCAGTAAAACTCAGGCGATACACTTTTGAAATATGTTGCGTGTACATAATGCAATTGCGGATGCCTATTATCAGCTGTCGCAACTTATATCACTCAGCTCAAGAATATTAACCCCTGTCAATTTAGAGCACTACACACCGAGAGAGAGATAGGATTGTCGGAGAGTTTCTTCAGTGGGAATGCCAAATTAATAGATCCCTCAAACCAAATTATTTACACGTTGGCAATCTTATAATACCCCTCTGTGCAGCAAACACCTTACACTGTACCGAAAATATCGGAATATTTACTTTTCCTTTAGCATTCGCGCCTATCTTTATTAAAAAGTTCCTGTCAAACTTTTAATGTAACAACATCACATCTATGACAACACAAACTTAAGTCGCTTAAATGCGTATGTATAAACAGTTTGTACACTCAACAAAGGATTTTTATCTCTTTTTCTTGATCACAAATTTTTCTTAAGCTTAAGTTTAATAATTGAATATAATTTAATGAAACGTGTCGCCACCAAATTTCAGATAAAAAATGTATTGACAGTAAACATAAAACATCGATAATACTTATAAATAATATAACATTGGTACCCAACATTGAAAGTCATAGAACAAGTATATATCAATTCCAAGATCATTATCTAGACTAACTCATAAAATACCTAATATATTATATTTATAACACTACAATATATATATATACAACATCACAATATAAAAAATTTAATAATTATATTAATATTAATATATATATATATATTATATATATAATATAATATATATATAATAAATCATATATTATATATTAATATATTTATTCACATTTATTTTGAAATATTTCCCCCAACGAGAAGAAACTAATCTAAAGGAGAAGTAATATCTAGCTCGAGGTTATTACCGGTCACGTATACCAGGATTAGATCAATAAAACTTGTACCTGAGGATAGGCCGGTAATATCCGGCTACTAATTACCCTTAATTATTAATATATATATATTAATATATATAATATATTATGTAATATAAGTCGTTTTTATGATTTAAAACTAACGAACACCTAGGTAGACTGGCCTAGATATCAGGAGTCAGGGTCTCTCGGCCTCTAGGTGGACGACGGGGGGAACTTTCGTCCCCCCTCTGTCCCCTTGGCTCGAGCCCCTAAAAATTGAAGTTTAAGGAAACATATTTCCATTAGGGGGCTCGAGACGATGGGGACAGAGCCCCATCATC
>JABUQX010081446.1:0-12500 GCA_015478945.1 Trachelipus rathkii
TTGGCCCTCGCTCCCCCTCTTGGCTTGGCCTTTTTCTTTCTTTTTGTCATCTTCGCATTTTTTTTTGGAGTTTTGCCCCCTCCTACGCTGTTCCTTTTTTTCCCTCTTCCTCCCCTCCCCCCTCTTCCTTCCCTCACTCTGTCTTTCCTTCTGCTGTTTTGGGGCTTTCCGCACTGGCTGCGCTTCGGGTGGTGGCTTCTCTTCTTTCCCTTTGTGGGGGCTGCTGCTCACCTCCCAGTTGCTTGCCGCTGGCTCTCTTCCGCTGCCCTTCCTTTTTTTTCTTCTGGTTGCCTTTTAGCATTGTCTCCACGAAACTAAGTCGTCTCTCGTTTCTTCTCTTGCTTCTTCAGATGACTTCACAGCTTGCCGCCTTCTCTTGCTCGTTTTTCACCCCTAGCTCGTTTCTTCTTTGTGCCCTTCCTACGCTCTTGCTGCCTCGACTGTTCTCCGTGTTTCTTCTCTGTCTTCCTTCGTGTTGCCTGCTCGCTCCCTTCTGTCCTTTGCCTTCTTTTCTCTTGTTTCTTTGGCCCGTTGGCCGTTTGTTGCTTCCCTCGCTTTGTTTGCGTTTCTGCCCCTCGCTTCTCTTTGTGCGTCTCTTCTCCTTCTCCGGTTTTACTCAGTCTCAATTGTGCTTTCTTTCGCTTTTCTTCTCCTTGCCCGCCTTCCTCTTGCCCCCTTGTCTTCTGCCTTTGTCCTCCCTTTTTCTGTGTTGCCTCCACTTTTTGCTTTTCCTCCCTTCTCCTCTTTTGGTCCTTTTTGTCCCTCGTTGCTGCTCCACCTCGTCCCTTCGTCTGCCTTTTCTGTCTTACTTCTATTACCTTTTTTTTGTTTTTCCTTTTTTTCCTCGCTCCTTTTCCTGCCCTCTCCCCATCTTCCTTTTTGTCCGCCTCTTTCCGTTTCTTGTTCTTCTTTGACGCTTCCTTCCGTTTTCATACCTTCTGTTGTCTTCCTTGTTACATACCTCCTTGCCCTTTCTCTCCGCCCGCTCCCTTTTGTTCTTGTCTTTTTTCCCCTTGTTCTTCTTCCTGTTGTTCTCTTTCCCTGTCTCTCACTCTTCCTCTTTATCTCCCTCTGTTGCGTCCCTCTTGTCCCCTTTCCTCCTTTTCCTCCCTTCCCCTCTTTCTTGGTTTGCCAGTCCTCTCTTCCCGGCCTCCTTCTCCCTCCTTGTGGTGTGCTTCTTTTTCTGCTCCACCTTTACCTATCTTTTTTGCCCTCCCGGCCCTCTTCTTTGCTTCCTCTTTTCCTCCGCCCGCTCTGCCCTTGTTTTCCCTCTTTTCTCTCCGTCGCCCTCTTTGTCCTGACCCTCTTCTCCTTGGCGGCCCAGTTCTCTTCCCTTTCCGCGTTCGTCGCTCTTTGGTTGATCCCGGCTTCCTCCGTGTTTCTCACTCTTGCCCCTTCTGTTATTGGTCTCTCTTTTTCCTGCCTTCTTGCGCCCCCGTTTGTTCCGTTCTACTCTGGTCCCCCTTCTTGGCTGTTCTCACGCGTGCCGCTTGGTCCTCTCTTTTCCCCCCGTTCTCCTCTGTCTCTCCCCCTGCTCCTTTTGCGCCCTCTGCGGTGGTTGGCCTATCCCCGTGTCTTTCTTTTTGCTTCCCCGTTTCTTTCCTTGTGCTTCTTCTTCCCCCTTTCCATTTCCTTTTCCCTTCTTTGTTCGCTTTCCCCCCGTTCCCTCCCTTCTTGCTCGGCTCCCTTTCCCCTTCCCTCTCCGGCTGCTCCCTCTTACTCTTTCGCCGCTTGCTTGCCCGCATTCCGTTCTGTCTACTGCCTCTCCCTCTCTCCTGTCTGGCTCTGCTCCTTCCCCTGCGCTCTCTCCTCTCTTTTTTTCTTTTATCCTTTCCCTTTTCCCTTCCTCTCTTTTCGCCGCGCCCGGCACTCTCCTCCCCTCCTTGTCCTGGTGGTCCCATCACTTTTCCTCTCTCTTTCGGCCTCTCTCCCTCCCCTGCTGCGTTCCTTGTTCTGGCGCTTTCTGCCTCTCCGCCTCTTTCGGCTCTTCCTCCTCCTTCTCCTGCTCCTGCTCTCGTACCTTTCTCTCCCTTATTTCATATTGAACCATTTTTCCTCCCTGTCCCTTCCTTCTTCTGGTCCTGTTCTCCTTCTTCGCCTTGTCCCCGCTCTTTGGCCCGCTCCTTGGCTGTTTCCCGCTCCTCTGCTCCCTTTTCCTTTCCAGGCTTGGTTTCTTCCTCCCACTCTCCTCTTCCTCATTCCTTCATCTCTCGTCCCTGGTCGGCCTTTTTGCCCCCTGTGGGCCTTTTTGGTCGGCTCTTTCTTTTTCTTTTGTCTTGTCTCTCTGCCCTTCTTTCTTTTGTCCCTCTTTTGTCCCATCGCATTTTCTGCCTTTTTTTTTCCTTCTGTGCTTGTCCCTCGCCCTTTCTTCCGGCTTTTTTCTGCCCCTTTTCTTCCCTCCCCTCCCTGCTCCTGTTGTTTTTCCTTTCTCCTCTGCGTCCCGCCCTGGTCTGCCCTTGTTCTGTTTGCGCTTTCCTTGTCGTTGTCTGGCCCTTCTGGTTTCCTTTTTCTCCTTTCCTTGCCTTTTCACCTACCTCTCCTTTCTTTTCTTTTCTTTTGCTCCCGGCCCTTGCGCTTTGTCTTTGTCCCTCCTGGCCCCGTGCATCCCTCGTTTCCTTGTCCTCCTTCCCGCTCTTCCTTCCTTGCTCGTCTCTGCCCTTTTCGCTTTCCTGGTCCCCTCCTTCCCTTGGGCTTCTCGGTCTGTTTGTGCTCTCCTCTCTGTCCCTCTCTTCTGTCCCCTTTTTGCCTCTTTTTGCTTTCCTTTTTTCCTCTCTTGTCCCCCTTTCCCTCTCTCTCCTTCCTCCTCATTTTGTTTCTTTTCCTTCTCCTTCCTTTTTTCCCTTTGCCTGATCTGTGCCCGCTCCTTTGGCTGCCCTCCCTTCTCTCTTGTCTCGTTTCCCTCCTTCCCTTTTTCTTTTCCTGGTCCTCTTGTTTTCGCTCCCCCCTTTTTTGCCACCTCTTTTTTCCTCCTTCCCTCCTGCCCCTTCTCTCTTTGCTTCCTCCGCTCTGCTCTTCTTGTTTGCCCCTACTGCCCCCTCCTGTCGTTCTCTCACCCTTCTCTCCTTTCGACCCCATTTGCTTCTCTGGCTCTTTGGGCACTTTGCCTCTTATTTCGCTTCTTCCTCTCCTTCGCCCTTTTCTTTGTCCCTTTTTTTCTCTCTGCTGGCCCTTCTCTCCCCTTCCCTTTTTCTCGCCCCCTTTGCCTTCTTTTTTTGGCTCCTCGTCGTCTGGCCTCCTCCCCCCCGTGGCCTCGTCTCTGGCCCCCTGCCCCTAGCGTCTAGCTTCTTTTTGATCACCCTTTTTTCTTTTGTCTCTATTCTCTCTGTGTTCCTTCCCTCTCTTTTCTGGGTCCGCCTTCCCGCCTCATCCTTTTGGTCCGGTCCTCCATTCTCCGGTCCGTTTTCTTTCTTTTCCCCTTTTCCTTCCGTATTGTTTTCCCTCTTTCTCCCCTATCTTTGCCTTCCTTCGCTCCTATGCTGCCGCTTCCCCCCCTCCTTTTTCCCCTTTCTCTTTCCCTTCTTTCTTACTGCTCCGCCTCCTTTCCTGGCCTTTCCCCGCCTTCCCTCCTAACTCCCCTCGCCTTTCTCCGTCCTTGTCTCTTTGCTCCCTTCTGCCTTTTTTCTGTTCCCTTCCCTTTGTTCGTTTGCTTACCCCTCTTTGCCTTGCCCGGTGCGCTCCCAACCTACCCTCTCTGCCCTTCCCTGTCTCTTTCTGTGAGTTTCTCTCCCTTCCTCTTGGCCCTCCGGCGCTGCCTCTTTCTCTTTTCTCCCGTCCCATGTCTCTCCCCTCTTCGTCTCTATCTGCTCTCCCGCCTCTTTCTCCTTTCTGCCCTTCCGGCTGCCTTGTCGGTTCGCCCTCTCATGTTCGGCCTGTGCGTCCCCCATCTTTCGCCCTCCCTTGTCTGGCCCGCTGCCTTGCCTCCTCCTCTCCTTTTTCTTTTGTGCCTGCTTCCCTCTGTGGTTCTACGCCTCTGTCCTTGTTTCCTCCTTCCTGTTCTCCCTCTTTCTGCCCCTTCCGTTTTACACCCCTTTCCTCTCTGTTCTCCCCTCTTTTGTCACCCCTACATCTTGAGTCTTAATTCCCCTTATCCTTTTTCCTGCCGCCCGTCTTGCTTCTTCTATGCTTGCTTTTTGGTTCTTACGGCCCCTGCTAGCTTTTCTTTTTTCCCTGGTCCTTCCCTTGCCCTTTCTGTCCTTGTTCCCATAATTAGTAAACTAAAAAAAAGTCATTTAAATTCCCCCTCTTTCTTTCCCCTTCCCCTCTTCTCCCCTTTTCCCCGCCTTGCTCCGTCGTTGATTTTTAACTTACCCTTTAAGGTACTAGGATTTTTGATTCCCTTTTCTTCTCTTCTTTGTTGTCTTATATGGGTCTTCTGCCCTCTCCCCTCCTGCCGCTGGTCTCATCACCCTCTGGTGTACCGGCCCTTGTCCACGACCCTCCCTGCTCTTTCCCTGCCCCGTGGCTCCTTCTCCTTGTCCTTTTCTCCTCTCTTCGGTTTCCCCTTTCTCTGGTTCCTTCCCTTCCTCCTATCTTTTTGCTTCCTCTGCCCATTGCCCGGGCCCCTGTTCACCGTTCTTCTCCCTTCCGTTTCTCTCTTTGCTCGCTGGCCTTCTTCCTTTTCCCGGGCCCTTTTCTTTGGCCGTCTCTCTTCTTTCTGGTTCCGCTTCTCCTTCTCCTCTCTCGTCTTCAATCGCTTCTTTCCCCTCTCTGTTTTTTTTCTTTTCTGGTATGTTTCTTGGTCGCTCGTCCTCTCTCTCTCTTTCTGCGGTTTCCTCTCGCCTCCTCGTTCTGCCGCTTCCCTTTCCCTCTCCCCCCTGCTGACGCCTCTGTCTTTCGCCCCCTGTCTGTCTTCCTGCCCTTTCTCTTTTCCCTTTCCTGCTTTTCTTCCCCTGGCCCTGCCGGGTCCCTCGCTTTTCTTCCTTCCTTTTGTCTGCCGGTTTTTGTTTCTTCCTTCCTTTGCTTCCTTTTGCCTCCTCCTTTCTTCTCTTTTTCTTTTCTCCCTTCCCGTGCGGCTGCTGTGCGGGGTTTGCGTCCTCTTGCTCTTTCTTCTTTGTTCCCCTGGTCCTCGTCTCTTTTTTCTCTCTGCCGCCCTGTTCCCTGTTGCTTCTCCCCTTTTCCTTTTTCTGTCTTTTCAGCTTCGGCTTTTTTATCTGGGACGAACTTTCAATTAGATTTTGTACTCCCTTTGTTCTTTCCTCTTGTTTGTTTTTCTAGCCCTTTTGGCCTTCCTTTCTCCTCTGCTTCTCTTTTCCTCTTCCTCTTGGTGCTTTTCTTCCTTCTTCTTCTGCCTCTTTTCTCGTTGGTCCTTCTTCTTCTTGTCCTTCTTCTTCTTCCCTTTCTTCCTTTTCTTCTTCTTCTTCTTCTTCCTTCTTCTTCTTTTCTTCTTTCTCTGTTTCTTTTCTTTTTCTTTTGTCTCCCGTGCCTTCCTTTTTCACTTTGTCCTTTGGCTTTGTTTGGGTTTGTCCCCTGCCCCGTTCTCCCCCTCGCGGTGTCCTTCCTGCTCTTGCTTCTTTTTCCCCCCCTTTGTCCCTGTCTCCCGTTTCCCTTTTTCTTTTCTTCCTCCCTCCTCTCCCCTTTCTCTCTCCCTTCTTCCCGCTGCTTGTACGGGCCGTTTTTTCCCTTTCTCTACCTCCCCCGTCGCCCTTCCCCTTCCTTCCTGGCGTCCTCTTTTCCCTTGGCCTTCTTCCTCGCCTCTCCCCCCCTACCCGCATCCTGCCTCCTTCCTCATTCCTTCTTCCTTTCCTTCCCGTTTTCTCCCTTTTCCCCCTCCTGTCTTTTGCCATCCCCCCCTTTGTTCTTTCCCTTCTGTTTTTCGCGTTTTTTCTCCTGCCTTTTTCTCCCTTCCCTTTTCCTCCCCCTGCCTCCCCCTTCTTCCTCTCTTTTCTGCTTTCCTTCATTTTTTCTTATTCTTACCTGTAAATATTTCTCTTATTTCTTTCCCCTTTCTTTTTCTCTCTTGGTTTCCACCCCTCGCCTCACCTCTTTCCCCTTCGTTGGCTCCTTTCCCTTCCCTCTTTCCGGCTCCCATGTTGGCTCGCGGCTTCTTCCTCGGCCTCCCTCACTTCTCCCCTTTTGTTTTCCCCGTTTCTCCTCCTTTCGCTTCCTTCCCTTCTTCTTTTTCCCCTCTACTCTTATCTTTTTCGTTTTGTGTTTACCCTTTCCCTTTTTCTCCTCCGTTTTTTCCCGCGTTCTCGCTCTCCTGCCCCTTGCTTTTCTCCTTTTTTCCTTTCGGGGTCAAATTTAATTAGTTTACTTTTTATCTGATTTCTGTTTTAACGAACCTTGAATAAGTTCCTTTTTTTGGCCCGTCTTTCAAGTCTTTCATTTTTCTTTTCCTTTTTTCCCTGTCCGTCCCCCCGCTTGGGCTCTTGCCCTTTTTGGCCCTCGCTCCCCTTAGCTTTCTTCCCCCTTTCCCTTGCTCCCTTACTCGCCTGTTCTTGTTGGCCTACTCCTTGGCTCTCTTTCCTCTGCTCTTTGCCCCTCCCTTTTTCCCTCCTCCTATGGCTTTCGTTTTCGTGTCAGCCCCTTGCTGTCTTTTCTCTGCCTCTCACGCTTTCTGCCCTTCCTTCCCTCCCCGCTTTTTTCATGCTTCTCCTTTTGCCTCTCCTGTTCTTCCTCGGCTTTTTCTTCCTCCCTTTCCATTCCGTTGGTTTCCTGCCCCACTGCCTCCTTTCCCTTTCATTGTCTTTCTTTTTTTGTTCTGGCCGCTCGTTTTCCTGCCGGCACCTTCACCCCTCTTCGTTGTTTTCCGTTTCCTCGCTATCGCTCTCGTCTCGGCTCCTTTTTTTTTTTTTTACCTCTCCCCTCCACCCCTTCCGCCTCCTGCGGTCTCTGTGCCTTTCTCGCCCTCCTTCCCCTTCCCCCAGGCCGGCTGTTCTTTTTTCCCGACTTTCTTCCCGCTCCCTTTTTTTCGTTTCGTCTTCTGCACGTTTCCCTGTATCTATTTTTTTCTTTCTTTACTTTTCTCTTTTATTTTTTGCTCTGCTTCTTTTCCTTCTTTTGTGTCCATCGGATGATCATTCTTTTCCATCTGAGTGACAACTGGTATGTCTTCAATCCAATTTTTCCTAATTAGAAGAACTTTGGATAAACTCAGGTGATTGAAAGTACTCCATTCGACATTTCATTTAAATTTGCTACTCATTGAAAATATATTAAAACGTTTATAAAAGCATAAAAATATAACAAACTATAAATATATAAAATATATAAATATAAATGTTAAAAATTAAACTATAATTATAACTTTATAATAATCATAAAATGCTAGAAATTGTTATTCCTGTTAAAAAAATGTATTCATAATTTCTTTGGAAATAGTTTAACAAATTTTTTGATTTTTGGCTTTTTTATTTATTTTTTGTCCTTATTAGCTTTTGTTTTTAAAAACTGTTTGTTTTTAGTTTTTAATAACATGACTAGTTACAATTCTATTAATACTATTAAAGTAACTATTACCTTCTAATTACTGATGTTTTGGATTTCAGAATGGCTGAGATTAGGGTGGTGGCTTATATTACTCAATTTGTGGGGCTGCTGATCAATAAAGTTGCTTGAAGATGGCTCTTTTAGCTGAAAATTCCTTTTTTGCATTTACTGTTTGAATTTTAGCTATGCTTAGAATTTTTTGTTGACCAAGGTCAAAGGGACTTCCTTTTATTCATATTAAATTATCTACAATGAATTCAATGATCAGTTATTCCTTGGTAATAGTAGCATCTTTGTGAAAATTAATAAGCTCTTGATGAATAGATGTTACTAAGTTGTTTCTTCATATGTCTTCCTAGTGTTGAATGAAGCTCAATTCTGTATTTGCCTTTATTTTCTTCATGTTTTACTTTGGCAAAGTTCAAGTTTGTTGCTTCCAAATAGTTGTTTGAGTTTCTGCATAGCTTATATTTGCTTGGCAGTAATTTCTAATTTATCAGAGTTTTTCTTATGTAATTGGGCTTTCTTTAGCTTTTATTTCTAATTGCAAGCCCTTAATCTTGCCCCACCTTGTATTCTGCATTTGTCATCAATTTTTCTGTGTTGCAATCAATTTTTGCTTTTCTACCTTTCTAATATTTTGGTCATTTTTTGTAACCATAGTTGATGCTCACATAGTACACATTAGTTATTCTTTTCCTGTATTCCTTAAAAAAAATAATTTTATAAACAATATTTTTTTGTTTTCAAATTTTTTATATTTTAATGAAAATATAACATATATATATATATATATATATATATATATATATATATATATATATATTATATATATATATTATATATATATATTATATAAAATTATATATATATAATTACAGATAAATATAATAAATTCAAATATATAATTTAATTATTATATAATAAAATATAATATAATATGACGTGCGGAGCAGTGGGCCGGACCCAGAGAATAGTTCAGAACCTGAGTTGGTTCATGCTGCGGCTCACGGAGCAGCCTCTGGAGCCATAGCTGGGCCTCATTTTGAAATAAACATTTAATATACAGAGTAAGGTATCTTCTCCTATGTATATAAGCGTATGTAACCCGATTTTGAGGGTTTCAGAACTCTCAATGGTGCCTGTAAACCCACAGGAGGGAGTCCCAGACGAAAAGCATAAAGTGCGTAAGAGAAGAAGACGGAGGAGGAGGAATAGGAACAAATCAGAGACTGAGAACTCTCATGTGCCAGAGTTCGGGGCCAGAGTCGGTTCAGGTGCGGTGCTGAGTTAGCACGCATGCACTTAGTAATACAATATTGATGTCAATGTATATGCTTTCAATCTCATATACCTCGAAAATGATAGTTTCAGTTCCTAAGGAGTGAATGCGTCTGGTGCACAAAATATGCATCTTAGCACAACGAACTAATTAATTTTATTGTTACTATTAATTGATAATTTCTTAGATAGCCACTATAGCAACCAAATGTTGCAAAAAATATGGATCTTAGCACAACGAACTTATTAACTATACGGCTACTAATAATTAATAATTTCTTAGACGTTCACTATAGCAACCAAATGTTACAAAAAATATGAAACAGCACAATGAGTTTTTTAATTATACGGCCACTCTCTGACTATTCTGTCTGTTGTTTATTATTTACACGCACACACACACACATCAACACACAAACATTAATTATAGAGAAACTTTACTTAATACATTATCCAACTAGACCTAATACATCCTTCCAGTTTACATGACTGTTATTTCTACTACGCTATGCAACTATCTCGTTTTATAAACGTCATTGGAAAACATTTCTATTTTAATATTTTTATTTGTTAGCAAAGACATTTATGTTTTTCACATATTTAATATTATCATTACGTTTTCTTTTATATTTTTTTAAGTTTTTATTATTTTTCCTTACATTTATATTTTGTTTGTTTTTATTTATTCGTTTTTTATTTTATTTTGTTTGTTAATTTTTTATTATTTCATAAGTTTAATTTTTGCATTTACTGTTTATGTTTTTAGTTTTTATTTATTTCATAAATTTTATTTTGTTTGTTAAGTTATTTCTATTTTATGAGTTTTATTTTATGTTTAATTTTATTTGTTTTTATTATTTTGTTTTGTTATTTTGTTTGTTAAGTTTTTACATTTATATTTTGTTTGATGTTATCATTGATTTATTTTTTTTAATATTAGTCTACATTTATATTTTTATTTTCTTTGTTAAATTTTTAATATTTTATAAGTTTTGTTTTTAAAATTTTATTTATTCAGTTTAAATTTCTATTTTAAGACTTTTTTTTAAATTTTTATTTTGAAAAGATATATTTAAAACTTTATATTTATAAAATTTTATTTATTTTATTAAAACAGTTTTCAAAACTTTGTTTTAACTAAAAAAAAACTTTTAATTTTTTATTAAAAAATGCACTTTATTGACCCTAAAGCAGTAAAGCAATAGCGCAAACATCATACCGCATCCACATTTCCCATGTCATTCCCTGCCATACTATATTGACTTAGTGCTTTACGTCATATTTGATAATGTATTATGCATAAACATAATATAAATAAGTTCTTTGGATAAATACAACATAAATATGTTCTTTTTATGAACATAACATATAATTTTTTAAAAACTTTTGTTTTTGCTAATTCCTTTAATCTTTTTATACTTATACCATAAATATATCAATTAATCATATGTCGATTTTACTTGGAATGGATAATCATGAACAATACTTATATCACAACTGCTTATAATAATAATAATAATAATAATAATAATAATAATAATAATAATAATAATAATAATAATAATAATAATAATAATAATAATAATAATAATAATAATAATAATAATAATAATAATAATAATAATAATAATAATAATAATAATATAATAATAATAATATAATTAAAATTATAATAATAATAATAATAATAATAATAATAATAATAATAATAATAATAATAATAATAATAATAATAATAATAATAATAATAATAATAATAATAATAATAATAATAATAAGAACAACAATAATTATTATTATTATTATTATTATTATTATTATTATTATTATTATTATTATTATTATTATTATTATTATTATTATTATTATTATTATTATTATTATTATTATTATTATTATTATTGTATTTCATTAATTTATGTAATATATTACAACAATATATTAAAAATTGTAAGTCAAAATTTATTATGTATATTGCTCTTTCTGAATAAATTGATTTAGAATTTGAATTTGAATTATTATTATTATTATTATTATTATTATTATTATTATTATTATTATTATTATTATTATTATTATTATTATTATTATTATTATTATTACACTGGCCAACAAAGATTTTGCGGCAAAACATTTGAAGGTCATTTTATAGGTAACTTGTTGCCCTGATTCCGAATATGACCTCTGTTTTCCTAGATTGGCTCTAGTTTTTGAGATACAGGGTGGTCACAAAAATACATTAATAACAACAATTTATGTTAGGTTGTAACGTAATTCACAAAAAAACACGAAAGATATATATCAAATTGTTAATGAGTAAGTACATAAAATGCTAATAGGTCAAAACATTCAATTCAGTACAATGAAATCACAATTAATGCATTACAAATTGCTGTCTATATGATTGTCTTCTGTGTGCAGAATGTGGACAATCATGTTGAAGGCTCCAACAATAGTCTGCCATCATGTGTGTATCCCATCTTCCTTGGTATCTTTCTTCCATCACCTTGATATCTTGATGAAACCTCTCCCCTTGTTCCTCACTATAACATCCTAGATTATCCGGAAACCGATCTAAGTGACTATGTAGAAAGTGAACTTTTATGCTCATATTAGCATTCAAATTTTTGAAGTCTGAAAGCATTTTCTGTACGAGTTCTACATAGTTGGCAGATTTATGGTTGCCCAAAAAGTTCTGAACAACCAAGACAAAACTTTTCCAGGCAGATGCTTCAATATCAGTCATGGAATTTATGAAATTGTCATCCTTGATGATTTGGCGAATTTGAGGGCCGCTAAAGATTCCAGCTTTGAGTTTCTCCATACTCAACCCTGGAAAAATCTGCAAATATATTTGAAACATTCACCATCTTTGTCTAGGGCCCTAACAAATTGCTTCATCAGTCCTAGTTTGATGTGGAGTGGTGGGAAAATAATTTTTCCCCTGTCAACCAGTGGTTCGTTAATGATATTTGATGCACCTACAGTCATATTTTCCCTAGCAGGCCATACAACTTTTTCCCAGTGGTCTTCTTTAGCCCTACTATCCCACAAGCATATGAAACAAGGGTACTTAGTATATCCGCTTTGCTGCCCAAGTAAGATGTTGACCATCTTCAAATCAACGCATATAGACCACTGGTGTTCATTATATCTAAGCTTCTGCAAGATCATTCTTATATTTTCATATTCCTCTTTCAGTTTTGTTGAGTGACCTATTGGAATCGATGCATAACTATTGCCATTGTTCAATAAAACACACTTCAAGCTTCTCGTTGAACTATCCATAAACAATCGCCAATTTTCTGGTCGGTATTTAGGTAACCCCATTTGGAGTAGGAGTCCAGGGATGTTCCTACAGTATACTAGGTCTTCTTTTTCAATGAAATATGGAAGAAGTACTACCTCTCTTGTCCGAAAAAAAGTTATTTTACATTCGGCCTTGAGACAGTTCTTTTCACTTAGTCTAGATGCTAAAAGCTCAGAATCTTGCTTGGAGAGACTTAACTCTCGTACTAAATCATTGATCTCTTCCTGGGAGAACTGTTGCTGTGTAGAAGTACTTTCTTCATATTCACTACTACTATCTGCACGTGTGCACACCAAATCCTGGATATCTTCTTCATCAGACAATGCTAGGTCTGGGAGTGTAGTGAACACTGGGATGGGGACATCGTCGGAGTGTGGTACAGGTCGCCTTGCTGATTCCAAATCCGGATACTCAAATTTACGTTTCTTGTAACGATTGATACCTTTCACATTAACCAAACAAAAATAACAGTCACTGTGGT